>VYYJ01000244.1:0-77407 GCA_021029165.1 Cyphoderus albinus
CTTATGGGTGCAGTTGTGTATGTGGGCATTAGCCCGCGGTAGCAGTGTGGCCTGGAGCAATAGCCCTAGGAAGCAGTTGCCCTAGGGAGCAGTTGCCCTACGGAGCAGTATGGGTTGGGAGCAATATTCCTAAGGGAGCAGTCGATCTCTGGGAGCAGTGGGCCGGTAACGTTTTGTGCACCATGTTCATCTTAAAATGACATTTACAATTAAATGTAGTAAAAAATTTGTTTACCTTGCATCATTTATAATCCATCAAGCATTCAGCTTTAATTGCAACAGTTATTTACATTACAGCAAATACAGAATAATTATATATTTTTTCAGTTCAAATTTTAATTCTAATGACGTACCACATAATTTTAATGATAAACAACAGAACCACATTCTCCTCGACCTCTGGCATTCGCGCCATTTATATCAAACATCGCAATCGCATTTCTATGAATGACTTTGTTTTGATAATTATGATGACTTTTAAATGATTCTCTGCCTATCATCTTTCTCGTCTAACTATAAAAAAATGTAACTAAACTAAAAAAAATAACTATGTAAAAAAGAGAAGATATGTATTTATTTGTGTCCCCATAAATAAACTATCGGACGTATCTAAAGTTATCCACCACACAACAACTGATATATAACTAATATAAATGAACGTTTGAGGTGTTGTGTGATATTCATTTCTCGATACTTTGTTCGAACCTATTCTTGTAATTTCCATTAATGTTACGTTGGTAGAACGTGTTGTATAGATTGGTTTTCTTAAATTTTATGCTGCGCAATAAGCTTACGATTGGTATATTATTTGATATTGCTGCTAGGCAGTCCGGACCGCCAACTTTTCTGAGAAAACACTGGACCGGTTTTCATGTTTTTAAATGTTAAATATATGTCGTCGTTGTCCTTCGTTTGGCACATGTGTCGATGCCTACGTCCTTGTAAACTGTAGAGAGCCTTTTTATATACATATTTATTTGTTCCAGTGTGTGTATTTTCTTTTTCTTTGCATTAATATCAATAATATGTCGTAATTAGAGGTTAAGAAGAGTTTGATCGGTTTACCATGGTTGATTATGGCAGAAACTGTATAAACTGTAAACGGTTTATTAAAAATTATGTTTTATCATTTACAATAAATAAATGCTATTGATCCCCTTTGTCATCAACTAGTAACTTCAAACAATTCTTTGTTTCACACAAAATATGTCTCATCGTATCACTTGTAAGTCGTGAAATATAATATTCCATCTAAACAAGGAAAACTTAGCTTGTTAATAGTCCACATATTTGTATCTTCTTAAGTTCATAAAGTACTTGTAAATAACACTAAGTTTATATGGGTCTTCGTAGCCAAGACCCACCCATCATTTCAATTTGCTTTTAATCTTAAAAGTAAATCGAAATAAGGATTCTTCTCAGGCAAGCTTTCTATGCATACAAGTTGTTTAATTGGAAATTGAAAAAAAATGAAGCGGTTGTTACCCGGTATAAAAATACTAAAAGTCTCGCCAGTTTTATGTGCCTGTGAACCTGTAGAATGCATGATACTTAAGTCAGCCAAACTGATTGAGTCGTAATCCTTTGGTGGCAAAACGTTCACATTGTATGGCTTAATTTGTAATTAGTGGTCACCTGGCTGCATTTGGTGTTTACTGTGAACCTGTAGAATGCATGATACTTAAGTCAGCCAAACTGATTGAGTCGTAATCCTTTGGTGGCAAAACGTTCACATTGTATGGCTTAATTTGTAATTAGTGGTCACCTGCATTTGGTGACGTGTTTGTTATTAGCAGACTTTAACAAAAGTATATACGCTAAAGGCGAGTTTTTAAGAATTTTTGTGTTTAGCAAACTTGTAATTGAGTTTTTATTGGAAACATTTTCAGTCTTGATGTATTTCTTGTAATCCGCCAACTTCGCCCCCTAGTTAAAGGCGAGTTTTTAAGAATTTTTGTGTTTAGCAAACTTGTAATTGAGTTTTTATTGGAAACATTTTCAGTCTTGATGTATTTCTTGTAATCCGCCAACTTCGCCCCCTATCAATCGAACCAACCTGTCCGAGACTTAAATACGTTAGCTTATGATACCTTATGATAATTGTGCGAGATCTTCAATCCACTGAATTCTTCAACTTAATGAAATAGCCTCCTGATTGTCCTTCGCAAGGAATAATGAAAAGAATTTGTCCGTTCTCTTCAAATTTAAGTAAGAGAGATGTAACGACATAGGCTTTATGTTATTACTGTCACTGCTAGTGGTAGAAAAAATCATCTTTCTTTCAAAAGTTGTATTCCTCGTGGTAGTTGACTAGTGCATTCATGATGTTAAGTAGAGAAAAGACCACCCAAAAACAAACCATTTCTATCATATACTATTACACGAATAATAACACTGAGAGATTAAAATGACTGGTAAATAAGTGGATGCATGATTTTCTCCTGCCTTATCCACTTAGCCATCACATATCGCTTTGTAGTATAATTTTCTCATTTTTCCCTGCATGCTTGTAATTTTCTTTATAGGAATGGCTGAAATTCTACATGATAATACCAAAAAACACAATCGTACCTAATACTTAGTGGACTGCACAGAACTGACTATCATGACGATGGTGGTCGCCATCCATTCTTAAGTAGGTGACCGTTTACTAGTGTATGCTCGAACAGAAACAATGTTGAATAAAAAATCCTTCAAAATTGTTCAAAAATATTAGTTTATTATTAAAATATTATTGTCTAACCAGCCACATGAATTCTAAATCCCAATCGTAGCATTTCTAAAGCAAAAATTGTTTGCTTGATTTAATACTTTTTTGTATTTGAACCAACTAGAGGATGTCTTTGCTGTATTTGCCAATTTTGGATTCCACTTGTTTCTCGAATCCGCCATGAGGGCCTTTTTTCCTCCTTTGCTGTCTTTATTATCTTCGTAATATTCAGCATTATATCCAAGCATACAGTCATAATGACCACGACTGCACTCTCCATCGTTATGATCATAATCGCCATGATCACTTCCGAATCATCCTTAATAATAATAAAGTACATAAAGGAACGTAACATTTAATGTGTATGTGGTACAAAATCGTTGTGAAAGATGAAATGAGTGCAGTTTAGCTCTAGCCCAAGCATGACTAAGAACTGTAACGATGTTACATTACATCTCTCCGTCTCTCTCTGACATGTCATCATCGTCTTTATTATTACCGTACTTATTTTTGATGGCAGAAATTTTCCTCGTGGTAATTCCTTTCCGAATAATAAAGCCAGCATAATTTACTGTTTCATTATAAATTTATGATTTCGTATAGCGAAGATAATGAAGGATCACAACACAGTTAGTTCATTTTTCTGACAAATTGTGAGTTGCGATTTTAATCCAAAGAGTCTAGCATATTGGAATATTCGAAATTAATTATGCTCAATTCTATTTTTAATGCCATGGTATGATAAAAATGTAATTTTGCAATCTTTTGGCCTTTCAAAACAGTTAAGGGAGCAGGAATGAAATAAAATGATCTTGAATAGCCTTATTTTGTGAAAAAATTCACAGCAATTATTTTAATTTGGGCTATAGTCTGCAAATTGTGAACCAATATTATGTCAATTAAGTTTCAAATTGTGGTATCATGGCGTCGAATTTATCTTGCGTAACCCCATCCCATCCGACAGAACGATACTATTATTGAGTAAGAAGTGTAAACATTTTCGCCGTTGAGTTGATATTTACATAATGCTTTGTGTGTCTGCCTACACATAAACAAATGCATTCTCGTTGTACTCGTTGTATTCAAAGAGCAAATGCCATTCTTGCGGCGGCATGTAACGTTTCATTGCCTTTGCTTTTGAAAGCCTCCATACACTCTTATTGCTTCGTGCACAACATTCAAACAAAGTCATTTGAAGCCGAAGCCGTCGTTATTACTTTTATTATTATTGGGGAGTGAACACAACTCTCAACGAGAGAACTGAGCTAAGGCGTGAATTATCGAGAGATCTCTTCGTTCGGATTGGGCACCATTTTTGGTTGTTCCTGTTACTGCTTTCCTGCATGGCATTATAATATTCTACTCCCTAAGCTGGCAGGAAAAAATCCACGACGACTTCGTTTTTTCATCATGATGATGACTTGTAATCAGGTAGCGAGCAGCGGCAGCGTGTGTAGACTAACGCAAACCAGGTGGCCAGTTAGACACCCAGCAAGAAAAAGAAATCATGCGATGCAGCCTTTAAAGCGAAAATAAATATAGATAAAAGGAATTTGGAAGGAATGAAAAGCTGCGGAAAGTTTCAGAAAAAATGGTCTATTACAACTACCATATTGTTTTCCACGCACGGCACGGGTATAATTTACACGGAAAATTCTATTATTGAATGACTACATATTGCGTTCCTCTTTACAAGATTGTTGCAACTTTTTTCCTTAAAATAATTTGCCCCATGCAACTTTTGTGTAACTACATCATTTTTACAAGGGAGAAAATGAAACTCGACACATTTCCGATGGTTTGGCAGCGAATTTTTTTAAAAACTGATTTTTCCAAAGCAGCAGGTTTCAGCTGCAAACATTTCGGTTTTATCGTTGCCAAGTCTTGAGGGGATATCTCTAAGAAATTATTTGTATTCACCAGAAGACTGTTTTCGTACACAATGTCCTCATTTTTTTACAAAATGAAATATTGCATATTATAGCCGTCTGTTTTAATTTTGATAATTGTTTAGTTAGAAAAAATCTATATCGACTCTGTAGGTAGCTACTTTTTAATAACTTGTAATGCAATTTGCGCGGAAAGTGTAACAGTTGATCGATTTAGTTTTAAAATGTTTCAACTTTCATGAATTCATTTAATCTACCTGCTTATCACTTATCAGTAAGTATAATGAATTGAGTGAACGAAGCCACCAACTTGGCCACAAATAGTAGGTTAACTGGTAGACAGCAGTCCACAGAATTCACTGCTACAGTTATTACTTTCATTATTTTGATGTCTATAATTATTATGCACACATATAACTTAATATCCTTATGGTTAATAAAACGTTTTTAAGGTAAAGATATGATTTTTTTCTGAATATGCAGCAGCCCACCAAAACGGTAACAATCGCCTTACATGGACAACTAATCCGATAGCATGATGGTGGTCCTACTGAGTGGTCTTTTTCTACTTCACCGAAAATTGTGTTGCACAATATCTCTAATATCTAATGAGCCTCTCCGCAGTGTGCAGCATTGTATCAAGCAACATTACTTATACGAGCTCAGTGTTTAAAAAACATTTTGATGAAAAAATAGACGGAGGCGTCCTAAAGATTGCCTGAAAGTCAAAGGGGACGGGTTTCAATAATAAGTGAGGATAAATTTTAAGGTCTTTGTTAACAAGACATGTAGAACATGCTGTCGAACAGATGCTGTTTTTTCTTCCATTTCGTTATTTCTATTTCCCCCACTTTTTTAACTGGGAACGTAACGTCTAGCAGTGAGCGTTGTCAAAATACATCTTGTCCTTATCACTAAATTGTTTTCATCATCATTCAGGCACTATTCTCTACTGACTAGCCCTTTTGACGAATATCACACTAATGTTTTGGTCACTCGACAAAGAGGAAAGTTTCCACATTAGCCAAGGTATCTCATTTTCACCACATCGTCATGATGAGCTTACGATGAAAACACTAAGAAATGCCAAAAATTGATCGTTAATCATTTTTCTCTACAAACATATTTTATTTCAAAACATGAACATGATGAACATCCTGTGTTTTTTATTGAGTCTCGACGATAAAGTTATTATACGCTGTTGTTGGAGGAGAACAGAGTTATTAAAAATATCAATTTCGTGAAGTTGTGATTCTTTTTACTTCTTCCTCACGTTTTCGGGGGTCAGTACTCACGTTCATGAGTAAATGATATAGTACACAATATGCACTACTCCCTTTTAATTCAGGGGCACTCTACATGCCTCTTCTCGTGTGCTAGTACTTGGTTTTAACTACACAAGCACAACACAACGATTACATTAAATAAATGTTGGGATTATGCACACACGCACACGTATTGCATATCGTTTGACTCGATGTTTTCTACAGGCTAACAAATCAGAATTTTGTGGAAGTTGCAAGAATAGTCATGTGCATACTTTTTATTTCTATTTTTCTTATTCGTGATTTCATGTGCAACAAACTACTAATGAAGTCATGTTTTACCTGTTGCTTACCTCAACTCCCTTCTGTTGATGAAACATCGCATTAATAAATTGTTATAACTTAACTTTCAATAAGATGCCGCGCAGGCTACAACAATGTGATATTGGCATGGTAGGATAGTTCACGTAAGAAGCGTAGTCGTGATTGATTTACAACAGTCTGCCGGAGAGGATTCCGTGAAGCGACCGCTGCGACCATGTCTTAACAATCTTTGCTAATCGAACGGAAGGCGATTGGATCATTACAGGTACTTTAATGAAATTGGAAATACATACGTAGTGTGTTTAATATTAGACGAAAACACAAATGACATCGTGCGCTTACTAATGTATGGAAATAAAATTCAATTTGTTTCTAATATATAATGTATGATGATACACGTTACTAAAATAATGCAACTTCTTGCGTGTCTGCGTACTCCTACAGATTACGAGTGTTTACAGATTTTGTGAAATGCACGCGTAATGTCTTTATTCCCAAAAGTGTGATTTGAACCGTGTCGTTTAGAATAATAAATAATAATCAATAGTACATCAATCATATTTGAAAATTGACATTACACTAATGTAATCTCCCTGTGAAATATCACGGTAAAGATTACAAAATATCCATTAAATTATCGTATGATTCGCTGTTTTCATTAGGGATATCTAACGCAAACAATTCAGTAAAGCTCGAATGAGTTTGTTTCAAATTTTAATGTTTCATTATTTTGCTAAATTTTCATCAACGTCAGAAAGGTATCTTCGTTGAAGTGCTACTTAAGTATGCAAATCTGGAATATGAGTTTGTATCATTTAGCTGTGAATTCATTACAAAAAGTAAAAACCTTTTTGGTTGCAATACTACCCCCAAGTATTTACTTGACTTGAATTTAACTGTGAAAGGAAGTCAAGATTCAGTGTAGTGGCATGAACTTAATAATTCATTGAATTTTGATAATGCAATTGTACACATCTATTTCATGCTTTGAACATATTTTCTCATGGTAAGCAGACAATACTTGCTTGGAGAATTGAGAATTGAGCCATTCCCATTGACGTTGGTTAAAGTTCTAATTGAATGACGCATCAGGAACGAGAAACTATTACCCTGTCAAGCAAACTAACCATTATGTAGTTGGTTAAGCGTTTTTTCCAAAGGTACAGGGAGACTACTTACGTATGTGTGTGTGCTCCTTGGAAAAGGTTATGTAATAGAAAGTTAAGAAAATTATTTTAAGAATTATTTTGATAATGTGTTTCGTGATATCCGTGTCATTAGACAGATGAGATGAACAGCATGAAATTCTCAGTACTTCTATCTTTGTCTGAATAAACGCATGCAACACAAATCCTGTATCTCATCCTGTGTGACATATTATTTTATTCAATAAAATTTGTATTTCTTCTGCCGTCTCCCTCTCACAATGTCCACTTTGACATTTCCAGGATAGAAGCCATTTGCCTCACTCCTCTCATGTGAAAGTATTAGTAAGTAGTCATGAATTATGAAGTCATGCAAGATTGTCCTATTATTATTCAGTCAGTCACTCGTTCAAAACGAATATTGATTAAAAGTGCATAAATACATATTATATTTCCAACTACCATTACATTTGTTAATATTCCCCACCAACTGTATCATTATACGTATTATTACTAGCTACAGTTGGAGACAATATGAACCATGGACAACATGCAACCTCCATTACCCTCGAATGACATGCTTCTTGAATTGTAATTGGGCTCATGTAAACTTCTCCCCCTAGATTTTCCCGGGGCTAAGAGGTTAGTTGCAAAGGAAAGTTTGTCCAGCAAATATAAAATAATTCGTTAATGAAAGGTTTACTGGCAGAAAGCCTACACGAGAAAAGAATGTCGTTGTGGTTTCCTTACACGGAGGTTGCCTCCTGTGTTCAACTTGTCTTCCGCTGGCAAAAGTCTCGCTCTATGCTAATGAAGCTGAAAAATACGCTGCGACTATTTACCTCTAAACTGCTACTTGTCACTTAATTCGTATTACGTTTGCTTAAACAGCTTTAATAAATCACAACATATACATAAATAATTAAATTCTTATGCACATTTATATTTACGTAGGTATTTATTTTATCAAAAAACAAACTGAATTATTTTTTTGCTTACGCACGATTTGCTTTTAAGGTGGTATTGCTGCCACCAAAAATAAAACGAATCAATACAACCGTATGTAGTCTACTAACAAGGACTTACATAAATTGTATTATATACTTCCAGTCATTATAATCAATCACTCAACTTATTTCATTTTGATTGCTCAATTCCTTATTACAACTGCTTGCCGTCATAACTTTCCTCAATTTCAATGTCTGGATTCCGTCCATCAAATATTGGTTAAATTGCATGCTATCATACTTGAATTAGAATAACAAGAAGAGTGAGAACTGAAAATACATAAACTGTCAAGCTATTATTTATGTTTAAAGCCGATTGACCAAATTCAAACCACATATGGTGTCGACCATCTTGAGTTTGCCATTTTGAAACATGCATAAGTTTTGTTGGATAAATTACTTATTAATAGACGTGCTTCTGAAATAATATAATCACAGTAGAGATAGCGGGTGTAGTGTCCCTCACTTGAACTGTATTTTAACTATTCAGGATGATGAGCGAGAAAGCGATTATTGAGAAAAGGCGTAAATGGGGTTACCTGAGAGAAACCTCAGTGCTTCGCCCCTAGTACCCTTTCATTAGAAGATCAAAGGAAAAACGAATGGATCTTGGGGTTTTCTTCTCGAGCAAAATGTATAGCGTGTGTTAATAAGTGCCTGAGTGGTAGGGAAAATGTTGAATGTTACAAAAACAATAAATGGCAATGTATCATGGGAAGAAAATTAAAGTTATTTAAACACTGTAAATATTTCAGTAGATGATTGCAGATTGTGCTTGACAGCAATTTGCTACGGAGTGATATAAAAGTAGTTTCAATGAGATTTGAAATTTTCTTTCTGCATGATTGTACACTTCGAGGTCTGCAAACAATAATTTCATTGCATTTTTAAAAACGCATGTGTAAATTGTATTTCGAAGTTTGCAATTAACTCAAAATCTTCAGTACCCGATATTTAAATTTTGATTGGGAAATGATTAACGATGGCAATAAAACTGATTTACCTCTTCATTTGATTAGAATGCGACCTTCTTGAAAAAGATTTTATTAAAATGATCTCCATTATCAAAGTTTGTGCATATCGCGACTGAGGAGAGAAAATAGGCGTCTTACAAGTTCAATAATTTTTATTTACGCCATTCACTCTGACGAAAAAGCGATTATTTTGTAAAATTTGCTAATTTCGTCTATTCGTCATGAATTTCATCCCAATTTTGTCCATTATGTGCACTTAAAAAGATTCCTGGCAAAAGTAATTCATACTCTGCGCTCCATAAATTGCACAGTTGCAGCTGTCAGGCTGCCACACATTTTGTTAAGTTTGAGACAAGCAGATCGAGGAGGTAGGTAAGATTCATCTTATTAGCAATCAGTCTGTTTACTTTTTCCTCTTCGTGTACTTGAACTTGTAATTATTACATCAGATAAAAAGGCAAGAAAATAATAATATGCAGTTTCTGTAACCATCTTTTGAGATGATAACTTGACAGCTACTGACTCAGCCGTATGAATTTTTACTGCCTACGAAAGTTGGAGTGAGATGAACAGTCGTGTTTTCTAATACTTATCACCAATTATTTCTCGTAATTACTGCCTATGTCTTGCATTATTTACATTTCTAATTTAATGGATGAGTTTGGCTATTGAGAAGAATATGAAATGGAACGATTCTTTCTTTAGTTCGAGCCTCTTTGAATGACTGAAAACGAAAATTTACTCTGGCCACAGAGTGTGTTGCAAGTTTTTGCTTTTCAATATAATGTCTTTACCTTTGAAAAGAAACTCTGCTACGAAGGATTAGTTTCAATTGGTTTTCTGTGATGATACCCTTTGCATGAACAGTTTTATTACAGAAGACAAAATAGGGAGACAAGAAGCTCAGTTTTTCTCTTCGATCGTCGTTGTTGGTTTGTTGAACAAGTGATAACGAGCCAGAATGAAGGTTTAGTAAACCATTATTTCCTTATAACCTGTAATCAATTATTACACTCATATTTTCTCAGTAATCATGGAGGTCTTCTCCTCGTCTCGTTTTAAAAAATATAACAAAGTAAGGAAACCGGGATGGTTTGAGGAAACAATTTATATTCCAAGCATTTCTCACTTGCCTTGTTTCAAATGCTTGCTTCGATTCTCTCCTTTCAGACCTTTTGTGTGAGATTATCTTTTTTGTTTCACTCATCGCTGAAACAACGGACCTCGATCTGTATCTACGTTTTATTCCGAAATTGTTTCCTTTATTACATCCCATCGAATTGTCATTGAAATGCATGCATGTAGAAAGAATAAAATCTTGCTGTAGCAGATTGCCCCAAAACATTGACTTTTACTTCTATTATGATAAAGAGAAAAAGTGTCAGAAAAAAAAAGCAGCGTTGCAAGTGACGCTTGGAAACACACTCTTTCCCTTCACTTTTTTTGCTTAGATGCTCGGTTCATCTAGTATCACCCTATTTATCTACATGTGTGTGGAACTGAATAGAATAGCACAAGTGCAAAAGTCAGAAACAATAGAATTTACCAAGTCATCATCGTCGTCGTCAGCATTCTCCTTTATCCGTCTGATCGTTACAAAAGAACAATCAAGCTTCACCTGTCAAAAGTGTCATCAAGTCATTCAAAACGGAGTATGTGATGATATGATAAGGTATCTTGACAGATGTGTGGTGGAATAGTGATGTGATGATGAGTGGACAATAAGGCACAGGCTAAATCAACAAACGTGATCTTTACTGACTACTAAAAATTAATTAAGCCGGTTTTAATAACTAATGAAGATAATATCATTACCACAGCAAACACACAATAGCAAACATTAACATTTCATGACTTTTATGTCATGCTTATACAAAATTCACACTGGTCATGCTGGTAGGCAGCCCAGTAGTAAGTGGAAATAAGGAAAGCATCAAAGTCAAAAAAATATGTTAATTTCCTCGATGAGTTAAAATGCATTCGTTTAAGTTGTTAATTATTATTATTTTCATCATCAGCAATGCTTTCAGTAGCCGTCCCCTTAGCTTGTCATTATTTATATAGTTACACACGCATCACAATGAAATAATGTGAGAAGTGAGGACGAGGAAGGAATGAAACACAAGCACAAGGCTCCCTTCTCCAAAAACGTTTACCTGTACCCATGCTAATTAACATATTTTGTTTGTCTGCTCCTCACCATCCACACTAAACCACTGTTGATTTACAAGATTTTTATCTCTATCATGTACAATTTAATCAGTTCTTATTCTTATGTAACTCACGGTGATGGTCAACCTATCATTCCGAACTTCACACGCGCCTCTGCACAGTTAAAAATAAGAAATAAATAGTAATACATCCAGTTGAAAACATCCTTTTCTGCACGATGACTTCATTTTTAGTAATCTGATAATTAATGACTATATTAAGGTTTGCTGTTTATTCTCATTCTTTTCATACCCATAATAAGTATTTTCGCGACACAGTATCTTCCTGTCTCACAATACACCGCAGTTTATTCCATTTAATAAAGGTTATTTATTTCTTGCCGGTTATCTAAACTTATTCTCTTAGACATGATTCAAAAATCAAAATGTACATCCCAACTATATGCAGCAGTAGCTGTATTTTTTCATGGCTCTCTTTTACTACCGTACTTCATTTATAAAAACAATTCCAAACTAATTGTGGCCATAATCGAGATCATCATCATAAATGTGTTTTAAAGATAAATGCAGGTGGTTACAATAAAAGTGAAGAATCACAGCGGCAAAAGTAATAAAGCTCCCTGAAAGTATAACAAACTGGTATTTTAATCAAGCAGCCATCAGTGTAGCGGATGAAATTTGCAGCGGTAGTTGCAAATTGATTCGGAAAATAACAACTAATATAAAATGATGTAGGTACACAAAGACATAACAAAAAAGCCAATTGCTTTGCCTGTCAGTATATTTGTGATAATTCTCAAATACATTTACTCTCCTTCCGTTTTTTCCCAAAGGGTCGGCAACTTTTAGCTATAACGCCACATGACATATAAACTATAACAAAAACGATCCCCTTCAACGTCATCAAGGTATAATGTGCAGTTCAATAGTAGCAGATATAATTAGCTATGACTAGGCTTTCATAATAGTACCAATCGGTATTAATAAAAAGTTATAGAGAGAGGAAGCAATGCTAGTAACAACTACGTAAGTCGCGTAATAAAAAAGACGAGAACGAAGAATGAATTACCATTCTTTCACAGATAGGAGCAAGCAGGTGTCGTACTTACTTTTTGATAATTGAGACAGGAACAACCTGGAGAGAGAACAAGACGCGTCTTGATTTTTATTTCTTTAAATGAGCCTAGACATTTCATTCGTTCATTGCAAGAGCATCACCAGTTTTGCCGACATACACATCGAAGAGCACATATTCAAGTGAGATGAAAAGGATGGGACAGGTTGTCAAAAACTCACGACGGGAAGGCTTGAAACTGGCCAGCTTCAAAGAATACTCCAAAATAAAAGTGTAGCATAAACAAGAAAATTATATTTATCAAAAAGAACTCATGGGCCGCTGTAAAAACATGTACGTAATATTTAATATTTCACTTAAATATGTTCAATACATAAAAAAAAGAATACTGAATACGCATTGAAATATTTAGATTAAATATGGAACTTATCAAAAATTCGCTCACTATAAAATGTGTTCATGAAGAGAAGATTGACCGCGTCTGGTGGTAAAAACGCAAGATTTTTACTACATTTTTTGCATTTTGTGTGTTCAATGAAACATACATAGAATGTGGTAGTTATTATTCCGTTGCATGTTGATTCCTTTTATTTCTAGGAAAATCGCCAGAGTTATTAACATCGTTGAGGTTAAAGCTAACATCATTGTCGCAAAGACATGCCGCAATGCCACTGGTGATGACTGCTGTTGTATGACGTGTTGATCGACAATATGAAATCTTAGGGAAGGGGGAAAAGGAGACGAAACCTCAAAACGCCAGAACTGAAAATGGGCAGCATTTTAGCGTATCATTAGCGTGTCATCTGTTTTATTGCATGTTATTTGGGTAGTTAGTTGATAAGAACATCTTTTTATCTTGTTGACATGTAAGTCAATTAACAAAGGATGGCCATGATCGTTCTATCTCATTATTACCGTCAGTCGACCTAACCTAAAGACGTTGCTTATTTCAGCTAGCTGTGAGAAATGAAATGCAGCATTGCATTACCTTGGTGGCGAGACAGACTCTGATGGAGCAACAGAAGTCAACGCAGTAAAAAGGTAGCATCAAGGCGGCTTCCAAGTAAAGTTTCTTCCTTCTTCTTACCTTCCCCTTCTTTTTACTGTAATTTTACAAAAGAGTTTGCTCCGCTTCGACAGTTAACCTCTCACCATCAAGCTTGCACACAAAGAGTCATGATTCCCATGCTCATCCAGCAGTGCTACGGATAATGATGATAAGACAACTCGTCTTGTTAACCATGCATACTATTTATACTGTCCATCCATGTATCATTTTTATGTACATTTCATCTTGACATCTCCTGGCGGTTCTATCCATGATTGTAATGCTGGTGTATAAATTTGTGAATTTCACATACGTTGAAATCTGCTGGTACATACAATAGGTTTAAAAACACGCAATACCATGACTTTCCTTGTGTGGATACGTTAATACAATAATCTTCATGATTCATCACCACAGCATGCTTAGCAAAGAGGATTTAAGTAAGCAAAACATGCAATGAATTTTCCAAAATTTATTTTGTTTCAGGAAGCATTTATGCATTTTACCAATTGTCGTCAACCGTTAAGATCCTAGATAGAACGTGAATTTAACAAAAATAGACAAGAAGAAAGTCAATAACTTTTCTAGGATAGTGATAATGTTGGCCAAATTACATCAGACTAATCGACGCAATCTCTGAACCATATTATGGTTGTGAAAAGTATGTTATCTCCATAGAATATGAATGTATCTGCAATTTTTATAGACAAAACTGCGTCCATGAGTTTACTTAAAAGGGCCTCATTTTAGCTCACTTATCCTTTATTGTGGGCTCATTTTGCCAGAATAAAAACATTACTGTCGAAAACTTTGGTTTTAAAGTGGTGAAATTCTTGCGTATTTATAAATAAACCAGAAACAGAATGCAAAATTTCTAGGAAAAGGTGCATTTCAAAAGTTTTATTAGAAATTGCGAACTTTTAAAGCTACTGTTAAATTATTTGCGACCAATCGCTTTTCTCAGTATATTTGCAGCACTGTTTGCCTAATCAGTGATCCTTAATACGGAACACTTGGTCTTTTGGTATATTAATACATAAAAATGTTGATTTAACGATGAACAGTTCTCCACAGACATTGGATCTTTAGGAATGCAGGTTAGACTTAAACGATGCCTTTGGGTCGTAAGTAGGGCGAAAATTTGAAACTAAATCGTGAGTGGTTGGTTTTTATTAAAGCGGGAGAAGTCGTTGAAACTTTTAATGCAATGATTTATTTAAACATGCCGATGGCAACGGAAACACGATGTAGTTCATTAAAGTTTGACTATTAGAATTTTTTTTAGATATCTACTGGTTTTAACTCATTGCTCATGTTCAAGTCACATTATAGAAGAGGATACCAAATCGCAGATAAGATTATTATGGCTGGGCTGTCTACTACAAATACTGATGAGTTGAGTCTTACTGTGTACGCAATCATTTTTTTTATCTTAAAACAAGGACAAAAGAAAGATAAAATGGTCCAATCGAGAAATGTCTTCATTTTAAGTTTAGTCCTCCGGAGTAGTTTAAGAATACTCACAGTAACTTGAAGGATAGTCGTCTCAACGTCAACCTAAACCTGAAGAACAAAATAACTTACCTACCACCAAGAACTATTTATCATGGCTCATGATCAGGGTCACCATACCTAGAACAATCGAAATTTATGTTACTTGTGGTCAGGGATTCGTTAGTAATAATGATTGCCAGAGAAGTAATTTAAGTACCGAGTTAAACATAACAATAAAAATATATTCGACGAATGATTTTAAATGTCTCATTTCCACATTCTACAAGAGTAATTCAAGTGCGCGTAAATATCTATTATTGTATCAGTAGGATCCGTCATTAAGTTTTTTTACAAACACGAGAACAGCATGGGCAAGATGTCGACAATTATTTTCTGTAGCTTATTTAATTTTCCGTTAGTTTTTCAAAATGTTACTGGTAGCGTATTGCTTGAAAGAAGTTGTCTCCTAAGCTTAATAGGAAACGTGCTGCATAATGCTTTATAGAAACACTTTATTGAAACTTTCACATCGAGGTAGGCAATCGACTCTGTCTCATAGATGAATCTTTCTCTCGTAAGCAAATTATTGTTTCGGTTTGCGTAAAAAGGAGAGAGAAGAGCAGCAGATCTACAACTTATAGAGGACAGGGTCCTTTCTAATGTTTTCCTTTATAATTGAACTTTCAGCTTCCTAAATTCAGTTGCGGTAGTGCATCGCGGATTGATTCCTGGTCTTTGGTATTATTATACCACAAACGCAATGTCCTATAGATTTGATATATCTGTGAGTACAGCAACAAATAATTCTTGAAACATGGTGGGTTGATGGTTGGAATTCGATGTCGGAGAGATTCCAACTAAAGTACATGTTAACTATTGGTGAGTCAATAATATAAATAGAAAAGGATAACTGAATAAAGCATTTAGGTAATAATGATTATCGACCAAGTTGGCATTTGCCTCTTTCTAACACGAATATTTATAAGGGTCCTGCGTCGTGGTGACAGTTCTTATTTTAGAGACTCTGTGGGCAATAAAATTACTCTGCGGAAGGTCGTAAATTTTTTACCAGAAAAAAAACATGAGTGAGACATGTGTTTTACTTAAAAGTAACGATTTCAAAAACAAATATGATGCTATGTTTTTAAGTTCACAACACTCCAATACATTCGTTTCCCTTGTTAACGATTATAGTGTTGGTTGTTTTTAGGTAAGTAAACAGAGAAAGGAGACGACGACAAGAGTTGGACATTATGTTGAACATGGAAAAAGATGTTCATTGTTAGGGAGATGGGAACTCCTTTTCCTACCAACAATCTGCTCAGTCTCTTGTAGAACGAAGACCACACTAAACTTAGGCACATCAGACATCAGTTTGGAATTTGGAATAGATGGGCACATAAGACAGAAAGGAAATATTCTAAATTAATTTATGTTTGTAAAGGCCCTCAAGTTGTTATACATGTGTATACTGATATCCAATAACAAATATGTTACTTACAAGTAGGTTGTAAAACTTTTCCAGACCTATTAAATTTGAACTGATGAAAGGGTATAAATTACTCCACAGGATCTTAAGAGTTCAGTGGTCTGTCGTCGTGCCCCTCCTGAGGGTCCACGGAAGCAACCCTCATTATTAGTTCAGCATGCAGAAAATTTTGAGATTTTTACGTCAATTACTCGCCTGCTATCATCTCTTGTGGTCCCTTTCGTACTGTGAAGAGGGTGGTGATGTGATAATCATGCCTGCTCAGTTCAAGAGGTTTATCCTTCAAAATAAGAAACAAATGGGAGCTGTGAAGGATCATTTTGAAAAACTTTACAGTTAATAAGAAAACCAAAGTTTTAACCTAACCTAAATTACTAAGGTACAAAGTTGCTGCGGAGTTGACACAATGAAATTCATGCAGGTAAAATAATAAAAGTTTCAAACTGAGTTTCAGATGTTGAAAAGAAAGTCATATTAAAATAATTTTAAAAGCAACATTGTTCATTCAGGCTTACCAGGAGACTTTTTACTTCCAAATCCACAAACTCTTTCATATCTATTACTATCTCGATATCTTACATATATTTGTCCGGGCAGTAAAAACTCAATTGACAGTAGGTCAGAGACAGTAAGTCAAGAATCAATCCTGTTGGTGCATAAACATACATTCTTTGTTGCTTTTTATATCCTTATTATCAAATTCATTGGACGAAGAAAGATTTTTATAGTTTGTAACTCCATTGTTTTATTATTTCTTGAAGAAGTTTATTATCTCTCAGTCTCCACCATAGATAAAGTTAAAGTCACCGTCAGAGCAACGTAATCACAGGGATTGGTCAAAAAGTGGGCATCGCATGTAGCCGTAATAACTTATCAATATTGCTGTTGTAGCTGTCATCGTCGTAATCATTCTCATCATTACTTCACAGGCCATCAAATGACTTCTGAGTTTCCTTTATCAAAACGTGGTAGATATACGTAATGCGTATCGTGGTCCTTCTTCATTCAGTGATGAACTGAATGATTAAATCATTACAATTCCGTTGACGAAGGGAACGACGCTGTGGGATATAGATTAAGAGATTGGAGTCGATTGATGAGCGAAGAGTGGCTCGAAGACGCGCTCGAATGCTACTTTGAGAGGAAATGAAATGGTACATAAGTTCCAGGTCTTTATTTCATCATCTTGAATAATATCATTTAAATGCCTGATAATCAATAGTCGTGTGTATCAGATAGAGTAACTCCAAGCAGTCTTCGTGCAAGAACAACTTAATCACAATAGCTGCTGGAATACAAATAAAGGAAAAGTTCGAAGGCCAATTTTAATTTGTAATAGTGGATGTTGTATCTTCGTTTTTTTAAATTAACTTGCGTAGGAATGGAAATGTCTTTTTGGCAGATTTTGAATTTCACTCATTTTCCTTATAGAAAGTAAACGAATGGAAATTGTAGTTCATAATTATAACGCAGTAGTAACAAGTTAGAGGAAACTATAATACGCATACACTAAACTCATTTTGTCTTGATACAAAGGTCACGTTAAAAAATTACAAAGAAGCCGTTTTCCTCTTCACATTTGCATCTCGCTGGAATCATTAAATATTTTTTGGTCGTCCTGCCATATGTATGTACCTATGTGTGCATCCATGTATCAAGGATAATAAAGTATTTGACTGTGCCAGTTTGTGTTTCCTTGCTTCATCTGGATGTCGGCACTAATAAAGACATACACTGAAGATGACAGGGACACTTCTTTCTCGTTAAAAATTGTTAGGGAATGATGATGATCACCATTATTCTGTTGTTTTTATCTTCCCTTTTTTGTTCCCTTTATGAATACAAACAGAATCCAGCCTTTTAACAGCTCTATTTGTACACTGCATACGTCCGTCGAAGTAGTCTGAGATGTGGCGGAAGGTAAAGCTTGCTCATAACTTGTTTGTTTCAGCTTAGCTAAACATGCTCAAAGACATGTATTCATCATTCGGTAATAAATAAATGACCGTACACTCTACACATCTTATAATTTTTTATTATTATTATAAGCGTGTTCGTCCTTTTTTCTACTTGATCAGACTTTCTTTTATCTTTTGTCGAGATGCGTACATTCAGTTGATTGAGAAATTTAGATTTAGAAACGTGATACTGTGTGAAAAATTATACCTCAGCGTCATAAATGAAAGCCCCATTAATATTTGTCATTTTGAAAATGCTACCTCCGCTCTCCTTGCCTCCTTATAACAAACACACAGCCCGCAAACCATCTCTATAGAAAGGAGGCCATAACGTGATTCAGTAATATTCGTGAAGTAATCCGGTATCATTACTTCGATTCTCTCCTCTTTAACAACTTCTCTTACGCAGCCCATAACACAATAATAATAGTAATAATGAAATCATGGGATTCCAATATAATTCTCATGCCTAAGTATTAAATTAAATTGCCTGTCCCTGTCCAGTGGCACGCAGGGACTTAGTTAACTTACAGTCCTAGCCCGGACAGCCACTTCCCCATGAAAAAGTTGACGCTACTACAATGTCGAGGAGGACCGGCATTTACCTTGAACAGTCTGCCTAGTTTGATTTTTTGTTTGTTTCCCATTTATCCATTTAAGAAAAGAACACACAACGAGGAGTAGAAAAATGTACTCATTTTGCCCGGTTCAGTTACGGTGCAGTGCCCAGTCATTATCTCTCTGGGCACTCACGTATTTATTTACTATTGCTTTCTAAAACTGCAGAGGAGAAAGAATTTATCTGTGATAAGAAGGCAGCCCTTTGTGAATAAGCACGGAGATCACCAAGATGACGATGACGTAGTAAAGTAAGATGTGCACTAGGCGGAAGGGTAACAAGATATGCTTGTTGCCGCTCTGTTCCCTGCTTGTTTGCTCAGAGGAGAGATACAAGGCTGATGATGGTCCTTCTGTTGTAGCAGTGGTGGATGCTCCTTAAAATTACGCCAAACGAGGGCCCTTTTCATCTTCCTGTTTTCGCTATTTATTGTTCCGTGGTAGGTATGAGTGTACGTATTACGAAAACCTTTCCTCGAAGACGGATTTTTTATATTTTTCCTTCGATGAATATATGTAGAATTTGAGAGAATATGTTTATCTTGATAGCGTATACATTGCACGTTCACTTATCCTTTCATATCACCCTGATCGTCATCATTAAGTTGAACAACTTGTATTCACCGTATTTGACAAACAACTCGATGTGCTAGCCATTTATCTATTTTACAACAACAATGAGCTCATCCCACAAGAAGAAAGTAAAATGAGTGGTAGTAATTTATTGCTTCGAGATTATCCCTTCTCCGAGGGGCTTACCTTTATCTCCTATTACTCAAAGTAGTAAATTTACAGCTGTAAATAACTCGCTTACAACTACTGTGCGGACTGCAGAAGGAAGACATTAGAAAATTGGAAGGTATCATGATCACAAAGCTCCGTCCCTTTGGATTCCCAGATATGGGCACTGTAATGAATCTATGGATTTATTAATTTGACTACTGTGAGCTATATATTATGTATATTATGCTCTATCAAACGTACAAATCGTGACGATCATCAACCCTTTTTCGTCTTTCGTATTTGTCCACTTAAAAGACTGTCCCATTTAATAACCACGATCATCCACCGGGCGACCGGGGAACTGAAATCTTTCGATCGAAAAAATACTTCTCTGTTGAAAATAAGAGGTTGTACAATAATAGAGAAAGCTACTTTTAGTAACAAGGCTATGTATGCCAAACAGCAGAAGAGCTTTGGCTTTACTGTAATATAGTTGTGAATTGTGAAGCCAAGTATTCCAATAAAATCATTTTCTATTAAGTTCATTCTAGCGCATCTTCTTCGATAGATCATAAGCATTCAGAAGATTATTGTGAAACACGAATGGTAGTGATTGGGACACACACACCACATCAACCAGGTTTTGTACTAATAATGTCGTGAAGCTCGTAAGTCTAGATTTTATAAAGGTTTAGCTGGCCCCTTATGCTGTCATTATCAATAAGCATCACGATGTCATCCCTCTAAGCCAAGCGTAAAGTCAGTGCATTGATCATATAAAAATCAAATACCTTCAACAACATTTACGTCTCACTGTCCACAGATGCTTCGATGAAAAGAAAAAAACATACCTGCTTATCTTGATGATCGCAGAAACGTTGACTTTCTATGATGATCACGATTAAGATTTTCTAAATCGTGGTGTCACCATAAGATTTACCGAGAACAGTAGCAAGTATCAGAAATAAATAATGCATATGAACGTACCAAAATAGTTTCATGTAAGCAAACTAAAACTGCTGTGAGCTTATGCATCTTTTTGCTTGTATTAGTTTACCAATATAAAACCAACGCGAGTTTGTGTTCAATGATTATAAACATTGCATTATATGTGCTGTAGTATGTATAAAGGTCAATCAAAGCGATTAGTTAATTAGACTGCGTATGGTATAATATGAAAAAAGGAAAGGGTTGCCCGAAAACGAAATAAGTTTTCACGACTACAAAATTTTGTTGGGAGCCACACATCATTATAAGCAGCCGCTATGAAACAGTTTCCAAACGCAAACGAGTCTGTCACATGAAATGCTGGATTGAGCAACATCATGTCAACGCAGGTAGTCAAACTCCCCAGTGTTGCGGGTAGGCATAGTAGATCCTATTGTGATGCTGATAATGACGATAATAATAACAAACGATCCTCCGCCTCCTTCTGGTGGAGCTGATATGGAAACAAGGTGGTTCCAATCAAGCAGGCCAGGTGACATTTTTCATCCCTACGAATAATACGACCGATTGCTTCTGACTCTGCCTAAACATGCTCTCTCCACTCACTTCGTTCTCGCTACCAAATTCAATATACATAATATTTTATACGCATTGTATTTTTTTCTACCAACGTTTAATTCGTAGAAACTTTTGGTAAATACTCAAATTGCTACTGAAATATAATAATCAAGCATTCGTCATGGACAAATTATATATCCTGTGTATTACGCTTATACACAAATCGACAAAACAGAAATGTAATATGATAAATTCATAGTTACACTGCATAAGCCAGGTGAGAAAAAAGGAATCAGAGGACTACTGCAGTGTTGAGTATAATGTTAAGCAGAGAAGAATTTTTATCCGTGGGTTGTGGGAAATATCAACACCCATTCTTAGCGTATCGCATTGTGGCCAAGCATGAAAGGTGCTAGCAACCAATCTAAAAGGAACCGACGGCAGGGAAAACTGAATTCAATGCAGTTCTTCGTCGTTTTGTGCAATCATGTAATTTTATACTATATTCCACTATTTTCGATGATGGCTGACTAAATTTTAAACCCAAATCTCATTGCTTCTCTATTTTTCTATTACACCATGAACGCAACATAGACTGGAACTTCTATTATGAAAGTTTAGAAATAAAAAATTACAGATTTGTTATTTGTACAGGAAATCCCTTGTTTAACAAAAACACGGTTCATATATTACAATTGCCATTATTATTTATTTATTTATTTGTTATTTACACTGGTAGTCTTTTCAGTTTTCATGGTAATACTTGCATGCATGCTTGCGTGTCAGACAAAAAAATGTGTGACATTCTTCTTTTACACGACTTTTATAAAATGAAAAAAATGTCTCTTTAGTCCTCCGTTTCTTTCTCCCTTTTGTATTTATTATTTATGTCTCTCTTTTTTGGATATAATATACACACATCCACTTAAACGTTTTACTGTCAGAACAATTCTGATGATGAGAAGAATGAGAAACAAAAATATTTTTTCTTTTTTCATTCTGTCATTTACATTATTATTCTTTCATAGTAAATATTATGCTTTTTTGTTTTCCTTTTCTCAACTTCGTACAAAGATATCTCTACCTGGGATTTTTTCCTCACTTTCTTCATACAATAATATTCAAGTTCATAGACACGTAGATACGCGCACCGTGTACCGTCAGCACGATATCTGCTATGTACTTGTTATGGCAAGAAAATAAATGAATTTGTGTTTTACTTTCTTTTCCTCCTCAACTCCATAGCTACGTTACCTGCAAAGAATAATGCAAGGAAAATATATTTATTTACCATTTTTATAACAGAGTAGGCCACAAAAACGCCCATTTTATTGCGATACAATAATGGGGTTCTTAAATCAAATAAACCTTCTCTTCGAAAAATTGCTTTGACAGGAGTAAGCAAACACGTCCACACTGTATATTTATTTACCTTCCTGTCATGCACCTTCGTATTTCTTCATAAAAACCTTTAGTGACTGAGCAAAGCCGCTATATGTGACACCAATGTACCCACACAAAGATCCTAATGCTCATTTTCTCTTTTTCTCTCCTTCTGTCTCAAATCTGCCTAAAGAAAAGGGAGGTCAATGGATATAATAATAAAAGCAATAACAGTCGGAAAGATGGTAATTTGATATTCTTGGACAGTTCCCAATTACGGTTGCTCAATATTATCCTTCGGATGAAGAAATCCAACGGTAAAATGCGTGTTTAATTCATTTTTATTATTAATAGCGTTTTCTGTTGCTTATGCGCTCTCAACCTTTTTCTGTTGTTCACCGATACTGAATACCTCCAAGGGACATCATCTTCGTTATGCCATGCCATATTAGACATGCAAAGTGAAATAAGCTGCGCCATGCAGATCGATTGAGAGACAATATTAGAACTATTACGTATTTTGCCACCTGACAACGATTTACACGAATTTCTTACGTGTTAAGGAACTATTGTTATATTAAATCATCTTTGGAGTTTATAAGATTTAGAAATGGAATGTATTGAAACCAATACACCAAGCAATTATTTTATTTCATTAAATTTGAAATTGATGTTTGATATAGCTTAATACACACGTACATTTATAAGAATCAAAATATGAAACAGTCTACAATTACATTGATTCGTTCAAGAAAGAAAAGCAGACGTGACTTTGAAAACTTTCCTCAAATCAACGGACATGATAAACAATACAAAATTATATTATCATTTACAATCACATAATCGTCAAAAACTTGAAGCCAGCCAAGTGACGAGCGGAAGAGCAGTACGAAATATCACTTAATCATATTCCGCAAGTAAGCGCCATAGAAAAGCGCATTGTATTTTGTTGTGTGTATGATCGGTTGCTGAATATTATCTCCTTTCGTCAAATAATGATATCATTATCATCAGAACGAATATTAATAATAATACAGTTCTATTGGGTTTCATTCGCAGCGAAACCAGCAAATTGTCCGCTTTGATGGCGAACAAGACGAGCCAAAAGAACGTGGGGTTTACTAACGAACAAAGTTTCACCATGTCAAGTAAAATGCGGGAGATGATAATGGTCGAAGGAAAATCAAGATAAATAATAATAATAATATTATTATTATTGTTAAGAAATTGGTCCTTCTCTTTTTTCCTGCTTTGTCATTATCTCCGCCACAAATCTAGCCTACTATTTTCACATCTTCTTATATTCACCTTTATCTTATGTATCAAGCGCTTACCCTAGAGTTCGGCTCCCTTAAGAAATGAATATTTTGTTTTCTGTGTGAGGTATTAGTTACGCGTGGTGGAGTGTTTGTGCCACGAAGGCAACGTGATGATTTTGATTTTGACCAATACAATCATGGACTTGACTAAAACAGCAAATGGCTAGGTCGTATTATATTTCATCCTTATTATTATTTTTATTATTATTATTGTTATTATTATTATTTACAAAGCTGGGAGAGAGCGATTCGTCGTATTTGTTAATAATGACAATAATAATACTTCTGATCCCCAAGTCAATGTAAAAAATCTGATTGTGCATATTAAAGGAAATTAATGCGAGGCAGAAAGCCAGCCTATTTCTTCTCTTATTCATATTATTATTTCATTGGAGAGCAGAGAAAAACCACACATTAAGAACTCAACGATTGTAAATGCCGATTTCGATGCCAACTGAAAGCCCCAAATAGCTCCTCCACATCTGAGAGTTAGTAAATAATAATAATAACGCCGATTTCGCCTGTTCGAGTTAACCAACGAACCACACACCAAAAGCACGAAAAGGTTGCATAAGAAAGTGGACTGTTGAAAAAATAACAATGCCATAATGTATGCATCAACTTGATGGTGATGGTGACTTTCTTGAATACATATAGTAGTTAGAAATCAAATAATAATAAATAAGCAGAAAAAAGCTGATGAAACGAACGCTTTTCGACAGTGTATAAAATATTGTTGAGCGGAAGAACATAACTTATAATTAAGCTTTTCGGAGTTGTTGGTTTTTTCCTCCGAGAAAATTGATGGTCTCACTCACAATACGCCACTCTGAATATACTATACCAAACTTACAAAGTGTAATGAATTCTACAAGCCAATGCCGATTTTCTCTATAAAATGTATTGAACAAAATACATGTATTTTGTCGCGGTTCGAGTTGATAAGATTGGACGTGAGTGCCGAGAGCGACCTAAGGATAAGTCAGTACATTTCATCATATGTAGGTTTCTTTGTCATAAAACCATAATATGCTTATTTACCATTAGTACGTCAGAACTACAATTTTTGTGTACTATATTCTCAGATAGACATAGACATTTAATGACTCTGTTTGAAAACTAGACTGTTTTCGTACTACAGAATTATTTTTAATACAAATAGCGGTGTACGTCTTATATTTCAAAAAATTTCAAACTTCCCCAAAAACATCACAGAACACATTAACTGTTTTCATATGGCCTGAATATTTGTACATTATTTTCAATACGTTGTCACCAAATAATTTTATTATTTTTCCAACTCAGTCAGAGGTTCATAGCACCTTTATGAAGAAGAATATATAGCTTTTTACTCATTGCTTTAAGATTCGATATAATCGAAATGAGACCTTTTCTCGATACTTGTCTCCATATAAATAAGAGAAGATGTTGAGTAGTAGTTGGTTTTATAGTTAGAAATTTAAAATGCTAGAAAATCTTTAAAAGCACCGTCAAATTCATGATCATTACTAAACCACAGATGGAAATAATGATATCGCACAAGGAGCTAAATTAACAAAAAACAAGGCTTGTGATGAGTTCATTATCCTCACGCCTTCGTGTATCGTACCACACATCAATTTTTATACGTTTGCTTAAATAAAAAGCACCACACGAAAAGGTATTGCCTAATCACGCCTCAGTCATTGCCTTCTCGCGACTTTAGCTTTCTTTCAATTCATTATCATCAACAACCATGAAAACTGACATTTCAATCACTTTGCAGCATCAACAAATCAATACCTAATACATCTCGTAAGAGTATTGGGCGAAATGCTGAGTTCGGAATAGATTGAAAGAACGCCTACTAAATTAACCGAAGAGCATCTTCATCCTGTGCAGAGGTGGGCTGGAAGCGAAACGCAGATCATAATGAAACGAAATGAAGTTTAACAACGTAAAATGAAACAACTTTAATGATCAAGCCTTTTTTCAACCAATCCACTGCCACCCTGGATTTTTGGTAACTACACCATTTCCTTATTCCTTCCGTATGGTATTTTAAAAACAATTTTTCACTTTCAGTTTACACGAATGTCATTGTTGTATTAACTCTCTACCTCGATCACCTATAGAAGATTTGACTTATTTTTAAAATGTTTTCCGTAAGCACTGTTACTTACTATAAAGCCGCTAATCGCATTACATGCATATTGCGTACTCAAATTAAAAACCTAGATAAATCAACGTTTACCCAAAATACTCTTTAGTAAGTGTTTACAATTGCCGACCTCGTAACATGAAACTTGGGAGTTTACTTGAGCAACATACGCAGCCCTGCATGTAGCCCACTGAACAACTAACCATGCTTACTTTTCTTCCAATGTATTAAAATACTTGTGGGTAACTCTCGATCATCACCATCAGTCATTTCAAATGTCTGACATGACCTTTCTGTTTAAGGAAGAATAAGCGCAGTAATAATAGCGGTTGATATTGATGATGATGGTGGACTTTGGTAAGAGCTACAAGGTGTGTGGAATGCGAATAGAAACATTTCCGTGCCGAATCGGTCGGTTGTCGGGTGGCAACTCCAAGCCAACGAGGGTAACTTATCAAGCACGGTCCATCTCGAGACAGGCAGGACCACCCTGTTCTCCAGTTAAGGTGACCCCATACCACGCAATATCTTACCTCTCCTTTTCCTTTCCCCATTTTCACCAAAATAAACACAGAAAATGTGCTATCACCATGAAAATTATCCGCTCAATCCAATATTTTGTATGCATTATAACAGTACGTTTGCCTCTTTTTCATCTTTTTCTGCTTCTTGCTCTTTTCCTCTTGGATGCGTGTGTACGCCAAATTATCCTCACAAATGTATTATAATAAGCAGTCTTATTACAATTAAAATATGACCATTTTTCATGGTAGACACGCCAGATTAATTTACATTATGATTTGTATTAAAATCAGCGAAGGCGGTATCCATAAGGCATATGTTTTCAAGGCCTCCTAATTTGTTACATGCTATGTTGTAATAAAATACTGATTCATGCAAAAATGTAAAATTTAATTGAGATGTTTTCGAAAGAATGATACTTGATATCACTTTCCTAAAAGATTGACTTGAAACTATCTTTCTGTTTTATTGCACTACCTCGAAGGAACTGATGCTTTAAGAATTTGTTTCCATTACAAAATGTTACTTACTTCTACTCAATGAAGGGCTTCAATTCTAAAATAAATTGAGTACGTGGTGGTATGTCAAACCTTTAACAATGCATTACCACGCTAACATTATTAATGTGCGGTACATTATATTTTTAAATACATAGACATACCTTTGTTCGCCAGTGGTGATCTTAAATAATGAAAGTAAATATTGCTCATGTTTCAAGAAGAATGTGGTGAGCGGCTCAGACACATAGAAATACGAACAGAAGCGACTGGCGAGAAGGCGAAATGAGCAATACAAATGAAGGAACCCCACCGACTCTACGATAGCTTCCGTTTCTTCCCTTATTCATCCAATGATAATAAAATGAGAATTATAAATTTACAAAATTAATACAAGGCAATGTTTTAGTCATTTTTATTGATCATCCCTTTCCCTGGCGCTGACTTCACTCTGGTGGCATTTGGCGGTGTCGACGGTGCGGAACTGTGGTCAGGACGTGAATGAACGGCGTCGTTCCAACTCTGTACGAGATACGCTAAAAAGTATTTTATTCAAGCTGCGGTAAAGCATCAAAAGTGATCTGATTACTTTTGTAAGATGGAAAGCGTCTCCGTCTGGCCTAGCTGGAGACTTTTTATGTTGAATAAATATCTGCTCTTCTTTACCACTCACGCTTCATATTCTCGCTTTATCCACTAAATCTTCCCCCTTAAAATGTGAACGTGTTCCTTCTTCAAAGTTTCAAGTAACTTGCACTTGCATAGTTTTAGAAGCTGTCATTCTTTGCTTTTGCTCTACCAGTAGGTTTACCTTTATGATTCAAATGAATAATATCCTTGATGCCTTTACACCTTGCATTTTCATTAGTTGTAATGCAGTCATTCAAAGAAAACAAACCTTTTAAAATAATACAGTGTAATCACACTTCTATATGGAAATGAATAGATTTTAAATTCAGCGTCAAGTGCTAATAATATCCAATATGTAATAGAAGCAATGAATCACTTTCAGGAGTTCCTTGTGTTAAGTTTCAGCGCACACATTTACTAACAGAAAAATGTAATTAATAATTACGCATCAATGCAGCAAGTACTCAATATGCCCCAAAATATAGAAAATCCTCATTAAGCCATACGATAACAACCCAAAGTGCTTATATATGTACAGAATAATACGAGGCACACTGAATGACCCTAGTTTAGAACCTAAAGGAGATCGGAGTCGTTTTATGGCATTAACAAAGTTGCAACTGCAGTGGAGAGTTGAGAATACTCCTCCCTGATTTTCTTAGTATTTCTTGCATACGTCGATTCCCTTTATTGCTTCAAAACACGATCGCGTGTCATTACTTCCAAGTTGCATAATAGCGTATACAACCGTATCGGATGGTTAGGGTTACACGGTGGGTGAGTGAGTGTGCGGAAACAAAATGAAGGTTGCTCGCTACGAGTAGCATTACTCACCAACTCAAACACAGAAAGAAACTGTATTTTTTCGGTTTTCTACTGAAACCCGAGTTTCCTGGTTCATTGCAGTAAAAGGCGTAGCATGTAAAAAGCCGGCGACTTGGGCAATGGTATAGCTTATAAACAGTCGTAATAATAAATCTCACACCAGTTGCTGGTCATTGTAAGAAACGTTCAATAACATATCACGCTGTAGCCTCTTTTCATTAAAAAATGTCGTAATATTAACAGTAAAGGGCCACTCTCCCAGAAAAAGAAAAAAAAGTCCCATTGATATCTATGTTTAAACGCAATACTTACAACTCCAAATTCGAGCACGTGTAAGTGTGTAGTAATATTGTGATGAACATGTACCCAACAAGCTGAGAGCTTTAGGATTTGGCTTTCGGTGCAAACAATGAATAGCTACAATTCAGATGTAAAGCACCACATCATGATACAGGCAATGAGTGTCCATCCTTTGGATCAAAATGAAATGAACCGACTACGCACAAATGCATTAAAATACATCCAGAAATTTGAAAAGGAAAGGAACTTACCATCCGTTCGTCGAGGGGAGACAAGGAAGAGAAAAAACAAACGTATACATACATTTCAATAATAAATTGTGAACGGCCACATGAGAATGAATTCTACGAAAATAGCTTTCCTGAAAAAAAGAGAAGATTTTTGGTAGCTTTGGTGTTTTCCGAAGAAACCGGAAGTTGAAAATTGATGGCAGACACGCGCGTGTTGAGTGCATTTCCAAAATACGCAACTCATAAATAATAAAATGTAACAAAGATACAAATGCATCATGCACCCTTCATCACTTGACTCTTCTTTATCTCTGAAGCATGTTTGTTGTCCTACTCCGATCCCGATCCTTTCTAATTGTAAGCATTTCACTGTACCGAAAAATGGAAATAGTTCAACTACGGAATATTTGTAAAAAGTTGGTTACGACACAAAAGCTTTTTATTTGAACGACTTTTCGATGCTACTGTGAGAAAATGTAATGTGCACGGTCTTACAAACTGTCAAGTTGCACATTTTTGCAGACAATGACAATGCTTTACTGCCGCTTCAGCACGTGTGTCCAATTAGTTGCGATCCATTATGCTAATCACCACCTTTTGCTCAGTGAGAGGTTATCCGAGCTTACATGGAGCAATATGAAACATACAAGATCAAGTAAGTAAATACATATTTATTTGTTTTCTATTATTCTCTAGTACGTTTTCAACACTCACTTTCAGTTAGGTCACACATCACCATGAGTACGATGATCATCAGTATTGGGGACTCATTCACTTTGCAAACGAAAGCGTTCTCTACACAGAATAAGTTTACGCAGTGTCCTTCGGTCGATCAATACCTAAACCAAAATCGTGCCGCTCTGTTATGTGTGTATACACGTTGAGTTGACATGGTGCAAGCTTTTTAACTTGTACTTTAATGAATGCAATAAATGTATTGTGTATACATTTTATAAAGTTATTCGTCCGCTCGTAAAATGAATGCTAAAGCATAATGGTAATGTTTCACTCACATAAATAACGGGAGAGGGAAAGGATGATTGTGATGATTCCGCAGAGTTACGCAACACCAAAACGTTTCAATTTATGGGTACTTCTGGTTTTTTATGTAGCTCTATTTGTATGCGTTATGCTGGGTGATTCGCTTGGATAACTTAAGGAAAACTTGGATGGATGGCTGTTGATTGCTGTGATTCAAGTTAGCTGCATGCACTGCATCAGCTTTGTCACTCGCGTAGATTTAGCCACTATTGAACGTGAATGCACTGGTACTGGTTTAAATAAAATCTGACTCGAATTTTATGTGTATTCGGTGATAGCAGGTTTTTATAACTTTATTCAATCGTTTCCACAAGTATGTTTTTACCCAACCTAACATGCCTCCTTGCTCAACTCCATACAGCACAAATCACATTTTTATTTAGCAACGACGACCCCTCATCCATTTTTTACTTACTTGACTTCCATTTGTAACAAAACTGTGTGGGTGCCTGACTGTTGCTGTGTCAGGTTTTTCTTTTTACGGCTTTCACAGTGAAAAGAGAAAAAAGCTTTTCATTCCAACTTCAATACGTGTGCACATAAAAAGTGTGCATTACATTTTATTCGCTAGCACCGCGATCGAACTTTGTATTATCCACGCAATCGACTTTTCAATGCTGGCTCATCTCCGTGAATCCGAACTTCCTTTATTTAACTGTGCTGTCACTTATTACAATTATTGCAAATGGTTTAGCCGGGATTTATACGTTTTGCTTTTGATATTAATGTTGTTGTCGAAACAGCATTCATGGTCCTTTCTTCCGCAAGAGAGTGTTACGGAAAAGCAAAGGAACTGCCCGCTCGACCAATCTTTCAGTTATTTGTATCAGTGAGAAATGAAAGCGATGAATAAAGTTGTTCTTCTTGATTTCTGAATTAAAAAGGTTAGGGTATTGAGTGTGCATAAACTTGTAACAAACTCGCGGCAAGTGGCTGCAACTTCCTGTAGAAAGCCGCATTATCATATTATGATAATATTGGAGGAAAGATGCACGTTTTCACTCTATTGATTCTTCAAATGGAAGCAACATGCAACATTAACGGTGATTGAAGAACGCACTCATGAAAATAGTTTTAAAGGAATAATAAAAAAGAAATATGTACAAATACGTTCAGCGCAGGTATCTATCAAAGTGTTTAAATGCAAGATTAACTAAGCACATGTTTTTTGTAACCTTTTCAAGAACTGAGAGTAGTCGCAACTAAGGAAAAGCCAGGAAAATCAATAAAACTGTAGTTCCATTACATCGGGTGCGTGTAAATATTATAAAGAAAGTCACTTACTCCAGACGTCTTGTATTCACAGTCAACATTCCTGGGCACATTGATTGTGCTAAGGCAACACTCTCTTCTGAGTCCACACAGTAGCGGCGTTCGTATTGCTTTTGTAGTTTGAGTTTGACCATCATAGCAAGATATTGAATTGCATCATTACTGAACTTGTGTTGTTACGTTATCGCTTGAAATCTATCCAAAGCTGGAGCTAGAGTTTTACTTAATAATTACTAAAGAAATCTTGTTAAAATAATAATAATAATCGTCAAGGCAAATGTTCAATTTGTTTCATTTCGTCGTTAAAAAATAAATGGATTAATTGGATGAACTCGGAATAAAAAGAAACGGCAAGAAAAGTTACAAAGGCGGTCAAATGTATCTGCTGGAATACCTCCTGCATTTTCCTCCCCTTCATCGACTCAATTTCAACCAGGAAAGTTTCATTGAAAATGACTTGCTTTATTTCGTTGTTGCTGATTGTTTAGCTAATGAAAAGTCTATCCCTCCACACAAAACACAACACTCCAAGAATAATGAATGCAAATTAATTTAAATTTTATGTGAACGGGGAATTCAGAATTTAGTGTTACTGTCTGCAGTCTTTATTTATAATGGTCGTATTATTTTGTGACAAGTGTCCAGAGCCGCAAAGTTGCCTCTTTCACAAAAATAGAAGCCACGAATAAAGGGGATTCTCAATACCACGAGATTCATTATGTCAAGAGTAGTCAAGGTTTATGACTTGATTTTGATGTTGCTGCTGTTAGTGTTGCAATCTGGTATGAAATCACAGATAAACCGAGCTAATAGTAACCGCAGTTGAGTGATCATCACGTTTTACATGCGCAATGATTTTCTCCGTACATTCCTATTTACTCTAGATCGTGAAAGCTCTGGGGTTCTTGTAATCAGTTCCGACTTGAAAATATTAAGTTTCACAAAGAGTAAAAACAAATATGTACTGCTAAATGTTGGTATATGTCCACACCGACTTGTTTAATTGTTATCGTTTATCGATTAAAAAGCAAAAGATGCCGACAGTGTTATGCAGTTACACATTGTTAGCACACCTTTTGGTTAAGTGGGCAAACAAGCAAACATTGTGAAGCTAATTGTTGTCTTAGGCATGGAAAAATAATCAGAAAGGCCACACTACGTTAAATGCCCAAAAGAAACACTCAAAGAGGGAGAGCTACAGGGTAACAGGAAATTCATAAACAACCAAATTGACAAAACAAATTTGTCGCAACCAAAAATGCAACCAAATGCACTTGTGGACAGAGAGGCTTTGTAACTAGTGTATTGATATTGAACATCTTCCAGAGCTGCTACTGATCAAATCACAATTGAAATAAAGGAGCATCGGGGGTAAAATGCATATTATCCTAACATAAAATCTCTTCATAAAAGTAGTAAAAGAAGGTATGCGTAAGAAACTCAAACAGAAAGCAAAAAGGAACCGACTAATCGTTAGCAGCCTACTACAAATGAGGTGAACAAACAAAACGAAGCAAAACCTCTACTGATTGTCTCTATTTGCTATAAGCAAATACTTTTTACGGTGCTACTATACTTTACTATTACAAACGGTTCTTGTGGGAACTTGGTCTAGTCCCGTGTCCAAGGTTCGACTTGATGGGTTTTTGGGTAATAAAACAAAAAAACCATGGGTTTTTCCTTCCTTGTATATGTCTAGTTAATGCAATGCAATTGAATGAACAATTAAATGTTTGTATTATGAAGCAATTCTTGATTTAAAATAATGCACATTTTTAACGCAATAAATCATATAAACCACATAGATGGTTTTTTTCACATGTCTTCTATCCAAGAAATAATTTTCGGCATTTCTTCACTACAATAAAATAATATTGCATTTTTCGCATGGAGCCATAAAGTATCAATCTGCCATTGAAACTCATTTACATGACAAAGATTTGAGGTTTCCTAACCTCTATTGTAAAAACAGAATGTCATGCAATTACATGGTTTTTCATTATTTTCAACAGTGTCGTATGTCATATTGATGAACACAGATTCACGCATCATAAAAACGTTAATGTGTAAAAATGGAAAACTTGGTTTTAGAAAAAATATGGTAAATTTGCGACCTTCAATAAAACAAAGATTCCTGAGTTGCAATTTCTCAAAACAGTCAACTAGCTTAATATTTGGACAAGATCTATACATAGGATTCCCGGATGAAAATCACAAAACACAGCCACACACACAAAATATGACACATTTTCCAGCGAAATTAAAACACATTTTTATCTAGAAGCGGCGTGAAGCTCGAGAGTTTGTGTTTATTCTCCAACAATTGGTAAGTTTTAGTTTTGCAATAAGCCAGCCAAAGTGGCATGTACCTCCATTTTTTTGTTCTCCGCAAACCCAGCCATTGTTAACCTGCATCATTTTGGTTTCATTTCACTTTGTTCGGTGATGTTTTTACAGAGAAAGGAAAACAAGCGAAACATGAAGCCTGTTCACATAAGGGCAGTGTGATTGTGGGAGGACGTGGTTGACTAAACTAGGGTCGTACAAAGAGTAGAACATCATAATAATGATGGAGAAACAACGGTTGCATACTAAGAGGAAAAACATAGGAGTTAGGAGTTCTAAGCATCCAGTTTTATTGCAATTTACCCTTTTCAGATAAATACATTAGGTACTTTGAAGTGGATCTTTTATCGCCAATTGTCCTCCACTGAATCTTGTCAAAGCATGAAACGTACGGCGGATTTTGTTGGAGCACCCCATTGTTTACGTTTCAATTCGTTATGGTGGTCACTCAGCAGAAAGTGACCGGATCTAAGGGCTCTCAAATACTCTTTGTGCGTAATTTTTGTGCTCCTTTTTCACATTCAACTTTTTTCTGCCTTTCTTTTATCGTCTTGTGCACTTGGTCAACGAGAGCAAACGACACAAGTCTAGTTATTGAATAACAACAACAATATAATAATGTGTTTTTGTTCCAGTCAGCGGGAGCCTAGACTTCAACATTAGATACTCTTTGAGAGAAATGTGGCGAGCAGCAAGCCATACGCAATAAAGATAAATAGCCCAATACAAAAATGATTCCTTTTGAACTTCTCACTCCTAATCATCTTCATCAAATTTCGAGCACAGGTCAAGCTTCATTTGTTTCTTTTCAGGTACTGAAATGAACACTTCGTAATCTAGCAAAATATTTATATTAATGTACAATAATAATAATGGCATTATGCCACCGGGTCTTCAAAAGACGTTAGTGTGTGGGAGGGTTTGCCCGTAATATCACTGCATTGAATTATATCATAATGTAGGACATTATGCTGAACTTTGATGGAGAATATTTGTAACCTCTCAAGCGAATTAATATTACGTTATTCATTCAACCATGACACTAAAATCTCAAACTTTATCTATTCTGGCAGAATTTTCTAATACGTTAAACGCATCTAAATTTATTTCTGTTTAGCCCCACAATGTTGCCACATGAATGAAAAGCGAAAATGAAATGCAAAAAGGACCATACTGTTTCCAATGTATGACGATTATGCTAAACTGAATTGAAAAACGACCAGTGCGATTTGGTAGACAAACACATTTTTACAACATTGCTTTCCTAAAACTATAAAAACCTTTTTGTTTCTTTTTAACTTTGCTCGTCTTTGCCAAATTTCAATTTAATTCGTTTATATTTTTGTTGCTTTTTGTAACCAAGTATAACCGTGAGTATCTAGATTTGGATCTTTTTGTGCTTTTTCATTTACTTGAGTGATGGCAGAATAACATAGTTAAATATAAAAACAATTTGTGTTCAAGTCGGAGTCTACTGTGGTCAGTGGATGACATGATGGACAGATGAAACGACAAAAGGGGAAACCCGGACTTTTGTTGTGGTCAGTTTACAAAACAATAATGTACGGAGCAGGTTTGTGTGGATCGCATGTGTGTAGAAAAACACAGCTTTCATTCAACTGATTGTGAGTGAATCATTGTCATTCGTGAATGTCAGTCGGCAACACTAGGTTCGTATTTATCATAGACAATAGTGTGGCTCGCTAGGTTGGTTGCGGTTATTTTACACAGTAAAGTGATTACTTATTTTGACAGACAGCGAGGACAAGTGTGTTTGTGTACAGTTTTCCTCCTACTTTTCTCGTTACAAGTTTTAGCAGGAGAACACCAAAAAGGCAAAAGTCATTCTCTGTGTCAACTTGTATGAGTCAGTAGTAAACTAGCAAACTCAAATGTTACTCTTTGTTCCTTTTTTGATCTCATGTGCCAATCATAATCCTAATAAGGATAATTGAAGCACAGGCACTCTAAATGCATGCATGCAGAACGATTCAATTTTGATGACAAGAATGACAAGCCTGTCCCTCAACGCGGAGGCACAATTCCACCTAATTCTTGTACGCACGACAATGTTTTAATGCTCAAAAATCATTATTACATGATACACGAACATACCTGCCTTTTCACGAATCTACTCATTATGCTAATTCCATGCATGTGCACAGTTCCTTCTGTGCTCACTTCCTCACGCCCCAAAAGCGCCTTGCGGCTTTCTGCGGCAGTTGTTTCCCTATTCTTTAAAAATATCACTTTCAACAGTTTAGTTTACAATTCTATAGTTCCTTTGAAGTTTACGAAACGAATCGATAAAGGCAGATCCAATGCCCATTTAGTAGCTCTTAGCCATCCCTTTGCGTTTATTTTGATAAAGTAGAATTTCGTATCAGGCAGAATTTTCCTCGTTCACATTGCACTTATCACGCTTTAAAACTAAATGAAAAAGGGTTTGAAAAACTCGAATTTTCTGATTTTTTGCTTAGAAAGAGAAAAACTGAAGGAAAGATGGGAGACTGAGTAAAGTAAGGCTACCAAAGTTTTATTTGTCCAAAACTTGTTATAGAAACAAGTGTATCTAATTACACGAATGAAGACATTGTAAGTCTTTTATTTATGTAAAATGATTGGTGAATTCATAAATATTAAGATCATATTTTATGCCATCTCCACCTCATTTAACACCAACAAATATCAATTTACTTGTTGATGGCTCATCGCCAGTGAGTATTTTTCTAACTATGATGATGGCTGTTATATGCTTCGTTGCGCTCGCACTGAATACTTTTCAGCTCGGATAAGAAAGCGAATCATCATCATTCCTTTCTTATCACGAATTATACTGATCCACCATTTGGTGACACTCGTCGTGGTAGAAGGCTACTGTGAAAGTCTAGTATCCAGCAGGAGCAACAACAACGAAACATGATCACGAGTTGAACTCCTTTTCTTTTCAACTCGAGAATAAAAAAGTGGTTAGGTTGTTGGCTGACAGAAATGCCTTTGTGCACATGCCGCTCCTAGTAGAATGTTATATTGTAAACATAAAATACTTGTCTCTGTGCTCTTTTTAAAATGCAAATACAAATAATTTTCTTGCCATCGTGTTCTCATCCGTTTTACTTGTCATTTATTATATTTCAAGTTACTTTAGTGGAAAAGAAAAGGAAGAGACTTGATAATATTTAATATATGTATTACCAAATAGCTGCTTTTGTATAACATTTGTGAGATTGGTGTCGATTGTCTGAATGTCCCTCGTTAGGTTCTAGTTTGTTCAGTTAGTTATTATACAATTGATCTCTGTGAAGAAAATCACGCTGCTACTGCTAAGGTAAACAGTGTTGATGTTTTAATAGCGATGACTGCTCAAGATGATAAATGGGAGCGTGTAAAAAGGATAAGTAGACAATAAAGGGCCAGGTGAAATTTTGTTGATAGCGGATTCAGAAGCATTCTTTTTTAGTGCTTGTGAAATATAAAAAGAGATACGAAGTTCTCAAAAGAAATGAAGAGATAAGCAAGGATGAAACGGTTTTATGAATGAAAAACAGCCCTTCTTGTGCAGTTTCAACCTTTTCGTTTTTATACTGTTCCATGTGATATGAAATCAGCCAAGCATATTTCAGACAGAAAATGTCCTGAATCATCACAGAAAGCTTCTTAGAATATTCTAAAGATTACGACAATACATCGCAAAGCAGCGAGAAGCATTTTCTTTCAGTACAAACAAACCAAAGATTTCCAGTTGGAAAAGAAATTATAAACTTTATTGTGAGTTGCGCTACGCATCCACATGTGTGAATTTTGCAGAATTAACTTGCAAGTCTGAATCTGTTGAGAGTTAAAAGAATGCTTCGAAGTCACTTCATGGTATGAGTTTCGAGAAGAGTCAAACTGGGGCAATGTGCATCATTTGAAGTTACCGACGCCGACGCATTGTATTCTAAAGTTAATTACCTAATTGAATATAAAGTTATGAGTAAAGTGGGTTAGTTAATTTGTATATTTTAAACTAATTTAATGAATGAATTAATGCATCAATTAAATGTGTTTTTTAAAAGTGAACAATCTTTTGTTTCAGTTGGTGGTGAAGTAATTTGTTTAAAAATTGACTAAAACTACACTTAGAGTTTTACTACTCGCTTTGTCCAAATGAGACGAGTAATGTTTGAAGGAGAATCAGTGAGCATGATCATTCTGCGTTTCACTTCTCTCAATTCACTTGTTTTCCGTTCGAATTAGGAGCACAACAGGAATTTGCTCCTGATGAGATATAAGTGAGTAGAGTGAGTAGAGAAATAAAATAAGACTGTACCGAGTAGTAGACTGATCCCATTATAAGGAACAAAAGTAAAATATACTAAAACGAGGTAGCATGATGATTACCTGGGATGACGAGGGTGCAGGAAACTTGTGTCAAAAGGTTTGCTTTTTTCTAAAGTAGAAAAGGAAGTACCAAATTATCAACTCCTGCGAAAATTTTACCTTTTCACAGATAACACATCATAATATGAGCCAAGTAGACAAATTGTTGTGTGTAGTTTTTCTACCACCTTCGTTATTTAGCATGCACTTTTACAGAGAGCGACAAGTAAAGGTTAGACGTTTGACGTTACCACACATCAAATTATCTTTATACACGGTAGCTAAATCATACTGTACGACTAACAAGGATTCCAAAAATACTGACTTGCACACAAGTTTGGTAGCGTAAAAAATAGAACGCACTGTGCTGATTACATGAATTCATGTTTTTGTTACTGTTCAACCCCTGCTTGTTAATGGTCACGCCATGCATTCTTCTTTCATTCATTTCATTCACACATTCAATCTTGGTGGGCCTTGACGTCTACGTCTGACGGTTTGTGGGATCGTTGAAGACTATTGTGATAGAATGCAAACCTTCCATCTTCGCTGATGTCAATGCTAATAGAATTTAATGAGTTGAGTGAAAAGGGGCATACGTAATAATATCGGTTTTTACTCAACTCCGCTCTAAAGCCAACCAAAATTTTGACCACTAAAATATGCCACAACATGTCATGCACATGTGAAAAAAATTAATGTACGCTTGTCCTGTTTGTTCTTGGGATGTTGCCGAAATTGCATGATACTACAAAGTATCTTTTCCAACAGGGAACACGTAACAGCAAAATCATAACAGACTTTTTCTGCCTTCTTTGTTAATGAACAGATGGATAAATGGAACATGTACTGATTTGTAAGTAAGTTTAATAAAATTCTGACTTGTAGCTTGGGTGGGTAAGACAATAATGAAAGTCTTCATGTCAACTTACGTCCTGAATCAATACTACGTCTATGCATTAATTTATGCAATTGAACAAATCTTAATTTAAATGTAAAATTCTTACATCTCGCGAAACTCATTTTTGATACCCGTTCTTATGCCATTTTGAACAAAGCAAATTTTTTAATCAAAACGTTTATATTAATAATCAGGAGTGAACAAATAGCATACCAAATCTCAATTATACAGTAGATTGTTTAACTTTAAATTTTACACAAAAATCAGCCTTTCAAGAATATGCCATATTTTTAACATTTCAAACCGTTTATTTCTTAAAGTTGCGTGACAAACGGAACAACAAAGTATAATGATAAAGGGGAATTTTACATTGACGGTGGTCATATTTATTTGTTGATGAAATAATGTCCGTCGGATTCAAATGAAACCAAAGGGCTCGAATGAGTTTGTCCATTTTCAGCCGGATAATTTGGCTATAAGTAGTTTCAATTTGAGTTTCTCACACAAATCCTCGCATCCGAATTGTGCTAGCTGCGGATGTATCGTTCCTATCTAACCAAAATGCCAGTAAGGGGACTGAGTCGGTCTACCAGTATTTTGCGAAGAAAGGAGGAAATTACAGGGACGTCGTTAAAATTAAACTCAATTTTTGCTGTCTTGCCCAAAAATAAACCATGTGAAGGTTTCGCATGTGTGTGGTTTGTGTCACATATGAAATGAGAGAAGGATGAGGACGAGATAGTGACTGCTTGAGTGGGGGACCACTAGAAGTTTACAGTGATGCAGAGAGCGATGAGTGGTGTCATGAAATGCCTCATGTACTTACACATCTGTAAAACCCACCCAGACACTTAACAAGATATTAGTGTAAGGAACTTTAGTAAGGGCAAAGGCAGTCGCAACTCTCCACAGCTAAAATAATAATAATAATAATAATGATAATCACACAGACAAATATAATAATTTAACTTGATTATGCAATGATTAACCTACCGCTTTGTTGCTTAGCAGCTGAATCGGAGTGGCGTCGCTGCCGTTGTTTTTGGGCAGATAAAATAGCACTCACAGAGTCACAGAGCTTCACGCAAAGTAAATGAGCCGGTGTATGAGTAAAAGGTGGAGAAAAAGGTAACAGAAGACTGCACAGAGGTACTTTAGTGGTTAAAGCCACCTCACGCACTACTACAAGCAAATGTTCGGCAACATTTTCACTACCGCGGTCCCTTAAGGGTAAACATGAACTGTTTAGTTAAATCCGTTTAACGAACCATATCACATCCTTTGATAAAGTGCATTGAAAATTGTCATCTTCGCTCACAATATCATATACCATCAGAGAAGCAGTATGGAGAAAAGTATCGATACGCTATTGAAACTTCTTAACACAATGTTCAAAAATGAGCAGGAAAAGATGACAATTGAGGCTGGGAACAATAGGCATTGTTCAATGTCAATTCAATTATGCATTTATCATTAAATACGGAATAAATCCAAACTATGAGAACTGAGAACCTACAGAGAGCTATTGTGGAGCAATTGGAAACAATAATGACGATTCAGTTTTGACAAGTCTCTCCACAATTCTTAAGTACCCAAATCATCGTCATCACAACAAAGTTCAGGTTTATTTTCTGGTCTCATGTAAAGGTAATAGGTAGAATAATCGGATTGCCATTGAAAGTGTGTCTGACCTTAGTGCTCTATTACAAAACCATTGTATTTTGGTTGCATTTATTTATTTATTTATTTATTTACTTCCAAACCTATATTATTATGAACTCGTGTGTAAAGAAAGAGATCATCATCTGGATTATGGATGTAAGTCTTCCGTAATAATGCAACAAAAGCTTGAATGCGTAGAATTTTCGTTGAAAGCTCACTGATGAGTGCGCAAGCACAAACGGTGAAATGTTATAAATCGTAATAGATAGGTCCGCGTCGTGAGTGACCAAGCCAGGTGGTCTGTCCAGAGAGAAAATGTCAGGATTTGTTTCTGCCAAGAGCAGTGTGTAATGAGCATGAGGGATTCGACTCCTCGTTTCGGAAGTCGTGGTTTTGGTGGAGGTGGTCATGCTTCTTTGCGTTTCCTTTTTTCTGCGGGCAAAAATTAAGAGGAAAGAATTACCGGAATCGAAGGCGCCTCACAATTTGGGACATACACCTAAAGTAAATTAACTTTGTTTGAGTGAATGCTTTCGCGATGACTTCGACAACATATGCAATACTTGGAAATCAATAAATACATAATGCAAGGGGAATAGGAGAATCCTACCTCGAGATAAATATTCGAGTTCTAGGGTTTTTCTATTAATCAAACTCTATTATACATGCGAGCAAGCAACACGAGTGTTCGGGCTCTGAATTCTGAATGTAGAAAAGCATCAGAAGCATCACGTATTGCTATCTCCTAATAAAATATGATGAATTTCGTTGATTTATTATGCCAGCAACGTAAGCAGTGAGATCCTGAAATCAAAATGCATTTAGAAAGTTTGGTAGTTTATTATAACGATCGTTAGAAGCAGACTCACAAAATGGCTGTAGAATTTAACTCGTTCAATACACGCATCATAAAAATAAAAATACGTCAAATCTCATTAAATCATTTCATCCCTCGTATATTACAAAAATTGTTGCATTCCATGAAATATAATTTCATTCACACAAGCGGATGAGAAATTTTGAAGAACGCAGTTACAGAGAGTTATGTGGATAAATAAAATGTGAGCTAGCGTTGTTAGCTGTTGGATGCATAATGCTACAGTAATTTTCTCTGGCGTTGATCAAATATTGGTTTTACCAACGAGTTGAATATGTATTACGAGCCATAAAATTAGAAGTTAATTCATTGGCAGAAACGAAGCGTCCAGCATGCAAACGATCGTAAATTGTTTTGTCTTTACGGGACTGAAACTGATATTTCAACCTCAATAAATAAATAATAACGAATATCAAGTTGATAAGAGCAATAGGCATTATTACTGCACGACGTCGAAGATGACGATGATGAGAATCGAGAATCATCATCAGCGTCCAATGATTTTGTGCCCTCTTGGCTATAAATTGACTAGCCATTAATCATAGCTCAGAGGTAGATCCCATACTTAGCTTCGCCACCACCAGTCTGTTTCACTTAAAAACACCCTGAATACAGCGTACGAAGCGTAATAATCATAAAGTTATGGAATGAATGAAGATACAGGGATTCGCTGCAATATATTTTAAATATTGAAGATACTTTTGTTCGGATATTCAGATGTTGCATGGTGGCTATTACAAACATTATCTGACTCATCATAATCATAAAAAATTACAGCAGAAGCCACCAAGCACGTCAGTCCGAGAGAGAAGTTTTGATTATGATGATGACGACGATGAAGTTTTTCTTGCTTCGTATTTACTTTCTTTGACTCCATTGAAAATCATAATGTTGATGAAGATAATTATCATCTTCATCTCATCATGGCACTCATCCTCTTCTTTGAGTAAATAAAAAGTGTTTGGAAATCACCAGAAGAACCAGGAGCAGCAGCACCAACATAAACCCTTTTGGTGTTACTGTAACATTACCCATTTCATTTTTATCTCTCTCGCCTCCTTTCTCATTTAACCTTTTGCATACATAAATATATAGTACGCGGTTGCTCCAACTTTTCATATATAATCATCCTCACGTCTGTCCATCCATCCAAATTTTAACGAGCGTTTTCATCCTGCCAAATAAGCCCCCAAAAACATCGATCGGGTAGAGTTATGCAAGTGAGGAAACCATCTAGTCAGTCACCCTTGAATTGAATTTGAACTAGGTTCAATGAGTTCTTCTCACTTGGAGGCAGGTAAAAATATTCAACGTGTGTGTTTGTCTACGAGCCTCGTATACCTTGTTAAAATGATGAAGTGGGCATAATAAAACCTGCGGCTGTCCAGCCTGGTTTAATAAAAACAAGTAATGAGTGAGACGTGATAAGTATTCAGAAGATACTGTTTAATAGACGACGAATCTTTGAGCTAAAGCTTCACAGATAATTACATTATAATCAGCTATCTAGATCCAGTTTTAATCCGACGCTGATTTTACAACAATTTTAAACAAACATTTCCATTTATCTTTTACCCTATTCGTAGTTTAATTGCTCATTCTTATTGCAAATGTTGGTGAAGTCATGCATCGCAGTAAAAAAAATCATGTCTTTGAAGATCTAAATTCAAACTTCCTCTGGAATCATTATCTCAAGAATGGCTCGTTACGAACCTCCCAGTAAGTGTTTGCTGGAAACACAAAAGGAAGTGTGTAAAACGAGGCACCTTTCGGTTAATAACAATGATGATAACGACAAACTATTTTAAGGATGACCGTGATGGGATGACTCAAAGGTGGGGAAAAAGGTGAAACGGGGTTTATTTTCGAGAGTTATAAAACGCATCCTCTCCCTTGTGTGGCAGATGGAAAATTGGCCTTTGAAAGCTACTTCATCCGTTTATTACATAATATCCACCAATTTAACTGTTTCGTGTATTTAGGAAAAATAGAAAAGTACAGCGAGTGATTCAATAAGTGGAATAGTAAACAACTGGTTCAAAAAAACTAAGAGAAATGAGCATTAATCCATCAAGAAAAACACACATTGAAACAAAGAGATTGGAAAGGTTGGGTAATTTAGGATGTAAATATTTTCCTTCGTTTATTGTTGTAAACGAGACGCACACACAATTCCACACCACGGACGCATGCATAGCAGGGAGATGAGTCTTGTAACTTGGCTTACCAATCACTCATACTTAGAATTAACAGTAATAATTTCCTTCTTATAAGGTAAAGCGAGCATTAGGCTCCCCCAGCTCGTTGATGCAGAAATATTTCAGGCGAAGAGGTGTGCCTTCGAAAATCAACACCTATAATCATCTAGTCTTGAATTAAGAACTGCAATCAACTTGATTTTTATGCCTCCATATGGGCCAGGTATTTTTCACGAAGTGTGAGAGGACTCCACACATGCATGTACACCTCACCTGAGAATCGTCCTCACTCCTCAGATATCAATAAAAACGAGACGTGGAGTGCACACACGATTTTTTACTTTTCCTAAATACTCGAAATAGGGTTAAAAGTTTGTTTCAGCCTTGTAAGCCAAAACGTTGTAAAAATGGTTAAATACACATTTTCAACCAAGAATACATACATTTCCCTTGGCTGAGGAGAAAACGTCTTTTTACGCATTTCTTCAGCCTTGTTGTCTGCGATTATTATTGTTTAAAAAATACACATGCACTATTGCAGTATGCACACAGGTACACGGTGAATCAACCTCAGAAACAGCATGGAGCAATGAAAATAGGTCTTGTGGGTAAGAATCTTCCTTCTCATATTTTGACAGGGCAAGCATCAAACCAGCACCGCGCACGTAAATGTTTACGCACAAAATATTATTTCTCTGATTCTTCTGCAGAGAGGGTCGGAATCCGAGGCATTCTCCAATAATTTCAAAATATTAAGTAAGTAATAATAAACAAGTATGTAATATTAACTCTATCCATAAGTTAATGAAACCAACAGAAGCATAATCATCTCTCTCTCTTTAAAAAGTGGGTTACCAAGAAAGGAAACATTTTATGGATAATCGGGGATAGGTAGAATATCATGTCTACATTTGAGATGAGAAATGCATAATATTATGTTTGCGTACTTATGTAGTTAGGAAAGAGAAAAAGGCAAGGTAAGACCACCATGATGGCCCATGCCCCAGACATAAAAAACTAACAATAGGAGGAGTCGACAGACAGCTCCAGTATATTTTCAACCTTTTAACAACTCGCATCTTTTCTCCAATGACTTTATAAAATTAGAACTTTATTATGTTGCCAGCAGGGAAGGAACAACAACATATCATAATAATAACAATAACGAAGAAAAGATGATACTCAGCAGACGACGTCAACTTCAACACATACGCATTCACACAAGTATACAGCAGCAGCAGCAAACTAGCGGTGTTGGTCATCATACATTATCAACATCATCATCGTGATCATAATGTGAACTCTTGAATAGACTCCGAAAACTTTTACGCGAACAAACTGCTTAAATGAGCTTTCCACTCTGCCTTGTTAACGTTTAACTTGTTTCACCTGTGGGTTCTTCTTTATAATCTTCAGCTTTTTTCCTCTGTTGTTTCACTTTGCTCTGTGATGATGATAACCTTATAAAAGCATGTGAATACAAATAAATATATTTTACATTTTTTACAAAGATATAAATTATGCAGATATGAATATTACTTCAGTCCTTAATGCTCTTGCTCATTGAGTAAGATGTTTCACTTTGCTGCCATTCTTTCACCAGTACGTTGGAATTATTATAACACACAGTCTTGTTAGTTTTGGCTCTAAGTATAGCTGATCATAAAAGACATTTTCTTCTTATTACTCTAAATTATGCGGTACGAAAAGTGCAGCGCATTATATAATAGTGGCAGTAATGTTATATTAGGTGGCGTAGTTTGAGTACCTTTCCTAAATAGGCATCACATCGGAGGAGTAAATGAACCACTTCGAATTGTTTGTTTTTGTTTGTTTGGTTCCGTCATATCATCCACACATATTGTAATACAATTATTACTTTCGAATGGGAGGTGAAACTATTTGTGAGGGAATTGTGACGATGCCACTTCTTTTCTTGATATTATGGTTAATGTTCATTTGCGTGGAACAGTAATGGAGTTCATTTTCCTGACTAAGAGTATATAAAATGCCGTTGAAACTGACGCTGGGTGCTGTCATTACGTTTTGACAAACAATGTCTCATTTTCACCCACCGCGAACGTATGTGAAGAGGAGGTATGAAGCTTGCCGAGTGAAATGAAACTGTATAAATTATAAGCATATCGTTTATTTTGACCCAACGCAATATATTTGTTTATCACAGCAGTGTAGTAGTAGTAGAATTTATTCCAAATACTACTGTTGTAAATAATTTAATATATTTTTTTTTTGCAAATTGCATGGTACTTAACAGAAGTTATATAAATGAAGTGGTTCACGGAACACGATGAATTTTATCGATAGACACAGATTGCTGTGATACAGCAAATGCTTCGTCTTTCATCACATCCCTATGCAATTTATTAACTCAACCAAGACTAACTAAATAAATTACAACGAATAGCAAGAGGGTAACACGATGTTATAACTATGATGATACACAGGTTTGATACTATGAGCAAGCAAAAACAGTGTAAACCGAGTCTAAGTGCTACTAGTCGTTGTGTCGTAAATCATACCTTTAAAAGTTACATGCAATAGTAACACGAAAACCTTGTGCGAATTTGTATTTGCAGAGGGAATGATGATAGTATTACCCGGTTCATTGAGTTATTTTGTTAAGCGTTGGAGGCAAACCATTCTGGCCTGGCCTCTTCAACGGCGTCATCATGAGAGTGGATTGAGTGCCAATGTGCTCACTAAATACAGGAAAGCATAACAAGACAAGGGCAGAGCAACTTATGACTTATTATCTCTCTGAAAGCGCAAAATGACAGTCACTTTACTCTGCAACTTTGAATTTATTACAGAATGTCGAAACGATCAAATTTACAATCTAGATGATGACGACGATATAAGATGATTGGAGTAATTGCAGAAATAATTTGTCTTCCGGTTTTATTCCGTAATAAAATCATTTCAAGGTGTTTGCTCTTGGATTGTTTCCTTTCACAATTTTATTTATTGATTCCGGTGATCCTGTAATGACCACCAAGGAGTTTCTTTATTGTTAAATGTTATATTCACATACTGTAAATAAGATGTGAAGGAATACACATTTATTTTTATTGTTCGCAACGAAAACACCAGAATCCTTGTTTTAATTCCGGCACTGGAGAAACTGGTACATATAATTAATTTAACAAGTTTTATTATAGAAGGTACTAAAGCAAAGAAGCTGAATCTAAATCTTAGAAGCTGAATTTTTATAAACGCATTTACATTGCACACTTTACATCCAAAATATTATGTGCGGGAGGGGAGAGAGATGTGGACGAGTCACGAGGTGTGGAACCACACACAGGGTGAAAAGCATAATACTTATGTACATATAAAACATTAATATCCGAAGTAGTAAGAGTTTATTAAACGTGAACCTACGCATAGGTTCACGAATGGCAGACAACATTATTAGCCTCCACACACTATGTACTTTTCTTATCATTTAGCTCACAAGAATACTTTTGAAACAATGTTTCAATGTAATAATCCGTTTTTTATATATAAGTAAGTACTATGACATGGAAACAATCCATCGTAAAATCAGCAAAGTTGATATTAAACACAAAGCGCAATGCAAACCAAGGGACTGTCTTCTTTGTAGTATGATGTATGAATTATCTAAAAAAAATATTAGCACAACGTCAGCAAATTTTGTCCCAACCGTTTTGTAGTTTTGTTTATAATTCTTGGTCGCGTATCTAAATTTCAGGCATCGTCTGTGATCAACTACCCATGTAGAAAGTACTTGTTGTGCGCTTAGAAACATGATTTTTCTGGTTTTTATGTGTCTGTATGTGTTTTTGTTGAAAAGCCACCCTATTAACCACATCACCCTTCATTTATTCACTGTAATTAAGTAAGTCGCAGCTGAACAAGTCTAAAAGAGTTATAGTTATGTAAAATTAATGTATTCTCTTCACAATCAGTAAAAGCAAGCTCCTCGTGAGAGATGTTGCACATTATCAACATTATCAACAGCAACATTTTCTTGTTTGCATTTTTTTTGCAAACCGTGTCTGCAGTAATTTAGCTTATTTTTGCTGGTGCGAATTTTCTAAGTACCTATAAGCTTACAGTGGATATACAACAAAAGGGGAGTAAACTACCACTTTTCAAAATTTATCATTGTAATTTGTAATAATGAGATGGTGCAAGTGGAATAAAGGATAAACCCCTCATTTCCCTTACAACTTTCCTATAATAAACTTAAATATAGTACGATGCGCCAGTGTGTTGGCCACCAAATATACCGTAAACGTTTTAAAATTGGTCTCGCTCATTTCTATGTTGCTCTAAAGAAAGACTCCTATTGACCAGCAAGTTTTAGACTTTACCAGTTTATCGTTTCTGTAAAAATAAATAACCTAGTAGAAAAGTGGCGACTCTCTTTTTTGAGGTTTTACGGCAAATAAATTGTTTATTAATCCTAAGTTTTTATGACTGTTGCATATGTTTTAATTAGTGTTTGCTGTCTTCATAACCTGAGAAAGTTAAGCAGGCTCCTTTCCCTAACAATTACAAGCATTACAAGCGAAGGCTCTCCTTAAGCACAAGAAATCATCGCAAAATTGAGCTACCATGCTTTCGTTGTTCAAGTTCATCTCGAAAAAATTAAAACACCATCCTGTTTTTTATTGTGCAAACTTTTTCAACGAAAATATAGAGAAACCAATTATCTATGGTTTGTCATATTTTGTTATACAAATGGCGATGAAAAACAATTTTAACCATGGTTTTACGACGAGAAAATTACCTTCTTTTTGTAGTTAAATATGCATGACCATATGTTATAATCGTCGAGTATTGCCATTGTCGGACATCAGAATGTAAACTAATCAACAATTCACTCAAATCAGTGGCCCAAGTGGCGCCTTGCTGAAAATGCAAAACGAATTAAACACTGAGTTAATGCATAACTTATTTTGTCCCCCATGTGATGTTTGAGTGTATCACTGGATTTTACATACGCATGTATATGACCGATTTTTTTCTTTTATTGTTGATCCTACAGTAACAGTTTTGATAACAAAGAAGGAAGGAGCTTCCAGCAATCCGTTGGGTTTAGGAAGAAACGAACACGAGAAAACTCGAGTCATATTTTGTAGAGAAGAAAACCTTTTTTCCTGATGTCATCATGAGCGATGCGATCGACTTATATCTCGAAGTAATCTGCATTCCTCAGAAATAGAATAACATTTTGAGATTCCAAAGCCCATAGAACAAACTACATATGCATATTTGTGTGCTCATATATTTTTAGTTTTTATATGCTTACTAAGAACTAAATAGCCACAATTATTATATGCATGCATCCTCTGACGGATAAGAAGAACGCGGAGTTAAACAGAAGAAGATAATGTTTCCTTTCTCGTTCTTTTCTTTTATAGAGAAGGCCCATCAAAAAATCATAATCTTCCACCGTAATTTTCAGTGCACTGAATACCACACACAGAACAAAACTTGAACAAGCTAACCGCAGGAAAAGCGTGAACTTTGAAAGAGCTACGTAGTTTATTTGATAATGCACTGCGCTATGCTAATGAAATATGTGCAAGCAAGGAATGATGATGATAAGAGTATTGCCGAACTCCACACAAACTTAAATTTTTATGGTCAAGCAGGGAATCGTACGCTATATTTGTATTAATCATGGACGGACAAACGAAACAATAGGAAGAAATATCATTGCCCATCCGAAAGGAAATACATACCTGACTATTCAAGCTCGACCGACGAAAATGAAACAAAAAAACTTTAACAACATAATATTTATCTAATGATATTAGTATTGAAACCACAAAGTCTTGCCGCTATGGTGCTGCACATCTACACTCAATCCAAATCATCATCATTTTGAATAAATGCAGTGGTGTGGCCATCCTTCTACACGACAGAAGTACCACCATCGCCGTGCATTTATTTTTTCTACTGCAAAACTACGACTGACAGCAACAATCTACCTTGTAAGGAAGTAGAGTTATGTGATTGCTTGGGTACTTTTCGCTTTCTTCCGATATAAAATGTTCGAATGCATGTGACTTCCTAATATAATACTTTTACAGAATGCTAGCTGCAAAATGAGGCACTATGAAAATTTTATTTATTAGTTTCTCCTAACGCTTTTTCGGAAAAGGTTTGTTTCTTCACTGAAAAATCTCGGAATGATTTTATTTTTTTGCCTTCAGGTCAATTTTATATGACCAATACGAATACCATTTCAAAGCTGTTAGCTTTAGTAACCCTTGTTATTATTTTGCTTCGTCTCTCTCTCTCTCTCTCTAATCGCTATTTAGAACGTCTAATGTATTGAAGCACTCCGGCTCGTAAGAAAAACAAGAAAAAGAATCTTGTTGTCTTTGCTCTTGCCGCCTCGAATATATTTCATGTGTCATGTAAGAATACAAATCTCAACTTGTATAAATGTTGGCATGCATTCTTTCCTTCAGTCCATTTTATTCTGAATTTCAACACCGAAAATCATGTTTCTGGTGGATATCTGTACACTTCGGAAAAGTAATTTCTGCTCGGTATACTTTCCTAAAGGTTGTTTCAATTTAAGATTTTGCTTTAGTTTTTTGTGAGTATCATACGCATGTTATTCATTAAATAATCTCAACGATGTTGCCTAACTGGAAGCCCTTCCAACAAGTAATGTGTTTGGCTTAACACGTAAGATTTTTGTTTTTGGTTGTTTAGATGAAGCGCATGATTAAAACGATTAAAGCACAATGGAGTACATGCTCATTTTACAGTCTTCCAATTGCTGTTCAATTTGGAATACTTATAAATATGTTTTTGCCGAAATAAAATATTGCACGTATACTACATGGAAAGCGCTTTATAATGTAAAAATGTGGACTACAAGGTACTTTCGCTGATGTATAATTCCTCTGCGGCTTTCAGTTTAATTTAAACAATGTAATTCAGGGAAATCAATATGACATGCTGCAATATAACGTTTGAGTGAAACAAGGTTTATGAATGTGAGAAATATCTCGGAGTAATTTTGAAATATTTCATGTTTACCCTAAACCAAAAATAACGTATCGGTCAAGAACATCATTACCAATACAACGACAAAACAAAATCTGCGATCTATGGAAATAAACATATTTATCAATAATACCTTACAAGTGATCGTGAATTTGCATGGCGACATGATTTCCAAAGAATTTCTGTTATTAAGAAAGAAGCACAGTTGAAGAAAAAACGTTGAGGGTTATTTTGGAAGTTTCTGAAACTAGGTTGCCATGAACAAATATTGACTACTCATAAGAAACTTCTATTTATCTACGTAGCGCGTGCATGGTATGAAACAGCAGCTAGGCGGTATTGCAAAATTTTGTTATAAGTTTGAAGTTAACAAAATTTCTATGTAAACTTTTAAATAAAAAGCCATTGACGCAATAAGTGATTTGACGTTGAAGATGTACAGATATTATTGTCAACTGTCAGCAATGCAACGCGACATGTGTTCCTTAACACTTTTCTAACCACTTTCGTATCTTCTCCATGCATAATTATTGGAATGATGATATTGTCCAGATGCTTTCGTACATACGCCGTCACGCCGATACAAAGTGCGTTAAAACATTGATTCACTCCTGAAATAATACTGAAAACGTATGAAATGATTAATTAACTCTTCCACATTACACTTCAGTAACTACTGCACAACGGCGAGGTAGGCTGTTGAAAGAAAGCGTGTAAAATTCATAAACAATATTACCTTGAATTGATTATCCGTATGTGGTAATGCAAGTCATAAAGTCATTCAACTGTTTATTGAACATTCAAATCCATACTAAAATTTCATATCATTCAGGCACGAAACCTTCAAAGAATGTACGGCAAAGGATGTGCATATTATTATGTGATGATAATTACAAAATCCTTTTAACCATGAATCATGGTCCATGATACATGGTCACAAAACTAAACTGCTTTATTACACTTTAATATTGTACTTCAAAGGCTTCCAATATGAAAGTATTATTATTTTCGCACATTTTTTGTTTAACACCAGCCTGGTTTTATTTTTTACGCTGAAACAAGGATACCGATTAGGTAAATCCTTTATTTAAGACAGCTTGAGAGTAATTAAGTTCCAAAACTTGAAATTTACATTCTACTTCTTAACGTTTCCGCTACTGTTCGTTATGTCTAACACAGTTTCAGTTAAAAGGTTTTAATTAAATTTTAACCCATCAAAAATTGACAAGTGTTCCAGATCAGAAATTGTGTCTTTCTATTCTACTTATGACTTACAGAAGCCTTATAAGAACTGTATAAATAAAGCTGTATTTTGTTTCATGTCAAAGCGTTGTCAGAGTCACTATTACATTTTTAATATTCAATTTAATTTTATGACAGTAAATTTGATGTGTGGGCTTAAATGTCTACACATTGGCATTATTTATGTGACATTTAAAATCTTGACAAGACAGATGATTGAAAGCAGGAGCGGTTCTTCAATAAAATCGCTTTGGAAATGCGCTGAATTGGAGTGATGAATGAAAAAGTATTTTCATGATTCATTGAAAAGACCGCCGCGCCGCTGACTTCATCTGTTTCTGTTGGTGATTCTGTGGGCAAATCTTAAGTAGCGACTTAATTGTATTGAGTAAGCATTAGTAATTAAACGAATAATTAATTTTTCCAGTTTATCGTACCAATCACTCGAGATAACCACAATCGATTCTACTCTTCCATAGAATGCATAAATTATTGATGTGAGTAATGAATATATAATATTCAAAATGTAATAAACGAAAGTACAGTAATTATATGAACGAATGTATCCTGTTTGGTGCTTATCATGCTTTTGGACCGTATGTTAACATCACTCAAGTTTCACTTTTATACACTTTTCAAGACAAATTCTGGCTTCTGACTCTAAACGTCCTTTCAATAGGAATGTTTATTCTGGATTCTGGATACAAGTTGCTTTAAAAAAGTTAAAACCTACTTTTGTCATGAAGTAAAGAATTAGAGTTCAAGTGAGATTACAGATTATTTTCTTTCAACATTGATATAGTCATAAAAATAATTCATCTAAAGGCATTTTTGGACGTAAAGATTAATTACCCTAGACTATTAGTAAATGACTACCAAAATACGTCGCGAATCAAAAAGTCCCGTCTTTAACAATCGGTTTTTTCTCTCCACTCTGAATTCGAAAAGCAAAGCAATACTATTTCAAATTAATCGTCTTATAACCCATGAGTTTGAGACATGCTCGACTGAAGAAATTTAAACACATACACCATTGGTTCTAATTGGAGCAATGAATCATAAAGAATAAAATAGCTATCAAGACTAGGTTGTCAGTTTTACTACGACGCTAACGATGAAATGAGCAATTTGCATATTACTGCTCCACTTCAAAATGCGTGTTTAGTTTGAAAGCTCAGAATTGCTTATCGTTTCGTCGCATCTCAGCAGAGGAAAGGAAAGGAGTCAAGCGTTGTGTTATGAAGTAGGTAGCTATTTAAAGGGTCAGTGTGAAAGGTTATCACGAACGCAGTTCATAAAAGCTTTTTCTCTACTTATTACATCGTTTTGCTGACTTATTATTGATTGTAAGCTTCAAAACTCGCCTTTCAATTCCAATGCTTTTAAAAAAGTCAACATCGGTAGTCATATATCAATGTCTTGATGATGTTATTGTGACCAATTTTAATTATCTTATACAGTGACTGAACGACACGTCAGTTAACAACATTTATTCTCTCTCAATCTCAGTACCTTTTTGCCTCTCGAACGTTTTATATTTTTCAATAATTAATAGCCAGTCATACAGCTTTCCATCTTCATCTTCCATTCGCATCTTGTGACTCCATATTATTCTTTTTTCTGATTTGCGATAACTTTGTTGTCGGCAGAACCAACAAAACCAATTGTAGGCATTTTGGGATGGGCCGTGGTTTAGTTAGACGTCGCATTTTTATGAATTGTGTGGAAGACAACTAACTTATGTTTTGGAGTGAGATGACAAGGATGATTTTTTTAAAAGTATCTCACCATCATCATGTCTTCTCCCAGTCAGTATGTGACAGGAAAGTAGGAAAGCCGATGTCCATTTTATTAAATGGATATGTATGTAGAAATAAATTGTGGAACATTTCGTGTAAGAAAGAGTAAAGTATTGAAGGGTGATCCTGTTGTTAATCTCAAGTTGAGATTCTCAACTATATTCCATATACTTTTAAATTGTCATACTGCAAACGGTAGTTGATACAAATTATTGTTGGATAGTAAATAGTCGATAGTCGATGTAATATAATAACTGATTACAAAGATTTTTTTTAAAAATTGACTGATTTGAATTGTATAAACATCAACTCTGAAAATATTTGTTTAGACAATAATCTTGAACTAATGGATTTACCGTTGTTTGCAAAAAACCTGACATTGACTGTGAATTTAAACATCATTTTTCAAATTAAATTGTAGCAAAATATTACTTCATTCATTCATTCAAAAATGTTAACACTTGTAGTATCAATAATGCGTAAATACGTGATAATATGCATACATTTCGATTGCAAGCTGTAGCAAATTGCCGGAATATCAACATTTGCTTGATCAAATACCGATATTCATTTTCGGAGAAGTAATTGATATATGTTATATATATCTATGAGCACAACGTAGTAAACGATTGTTTTGTTAATCCCTCCGTCCATAAAATGGCGTAAGAATCATCCTATGCAGGTTAAATAAATGGCAGAAAATGTAAAATTGGCGTTTAAATGCTACAAATATACGAATGTCAATACAGACAGAGACAGCGCCGTTTCTATGTATTCAGTTTATAGAGAAATCTAGAATTGAACAACACAGTTCGTTTATAAATTTCTCTTCCCACTTTGCATATATTGACGTACAAGACAAGTTCAACAATTAACAAAATTAAAGATACATTGTCAGGTTTTGTTGAAAGTCAAAATAAATACTTTTTCGCTATTTTGCCAATTTTAGCTAATTGTTTTGCAAAGCAGCACAGAATATCCTTGAACCATTGCAGTTGTTTATATAAGATCAAAATGATCATGTTTTGATATTGACTTTGAAATAGGGCGAAGGTCAAACATGCGTGTACTTTTATGCGTAAGATGATATGTAATATTATTTAATATAATGAAATGCACTTGTGTTATTTAATAATACCTGTTACATGAGATTATTTTAATATACGGGTGTAGAAATTTATCTTATGTTATTAAAATACATTGTATTTTTATGTGCATGTACATTTCATTTCAATAATTATATAGACATAATCTGAGATAGAAACCCACTTTCAATGAAAAATATTTATTTGTTTACGCAGCAAGTACCCTTGAACTGAGCGTGATCATCATTTCATCAATTACAGGAGCTATAGGTTCATGAATTGAAACGCCGTGCATGCAAAAATAGCGACTTTATTGAAAGGCTTTCCGGAAAAGGTAAATCCATGACAGGGCATCGAAAACACATAGAAAATAATATTGAATGAGATGTAAAGAAACGAGAAAGTGGAGAAAGAGTATTAAGTTGCATCATGATGAAACTCATCCTGAAGCCCCGGCCTAGGCTAGGAGAGTACATACCTACTTCCTTTTCTCAAGAAGTTTTGCAAAGCGAAGAAGAAGGGAGCAAGCAGCTTATTACGGCACATCGTCACCGCATCCACACAACTAAGGTTAGAGTACGTGTAGAATAATACTCGCACTGCCACTTGATTTGAAACAGTTTTATCTGTTGTGTTGTATACATACATAGTTAGCATCGTGACTTGTATCTAACCTATGTGTGCAGAGAGTAACACATTGGAGTTACGACGACGAGCCAGGCTGCATATAAATTTGTGGAAGTGGAAAAGGAAACGAAAAAAAATTGAAGAGAATAATACATGAAGAGTAGCAGCTGCATCAGCAGCAGGCGTTTCTGGCCACACTCGTAAGCCAACAGTTGGACCAATAAATCTTGGACTTGGGTGTCAACCATCGCGCCGAACAAGGAACGCTCTGCCACCCTCAGCCACACAAACTTTGCTGACTCCCTGCCCACATGAAAAAGGCTTATTTTTTATTATTATCATTTATTTGCTGCTGCACAGTCCACACACATTGCTTACGGCTTTTACGTTGAAACCGAGTAAGTAAAGCTTGCGTTTTCTCCCTTTATTGCGAGAAGCATGTATACAAACATGTAGCATAATAACATTCTCTCTCTTGTATACCAATGTATCAATAAAAGTTGAGCGAGAGTAAATGCATATCACATTGCTCCCTTTCTTTCATTCCTTCGCAACGGTTCAAGTTGAACTCTCCGCACTTTCAATGTATACTCGTATAGAATGCTCGCTATCCGCTTACCGTTTCTCTAAAAACTTTTTCCTTCCCCTTCGAAACGTCTAGGCTAGGCGCACATTCATTGTGCTCTACAACTACAACCGCACGTTATTATGTACATAACATCCAGCCTTTTCACTTTGCCAAATGTTCATAACATTGTAGCACTCATACATATCAGGTCCAATGTGTTACTTACACTTCTGCTGGAAAAGGATTTCCTGACACAGGAACTTCAAATGGTTTAGCTGAAAGCAAAGAATGAGGATGATATAACGCACGTTGCTTATTTCGTTGTACCTACTTTGTTCTCTGTCGGAGACATGGGCTTCACAATGTGGAGTTACATTTCGGTTACGCTGGGTGAAATGTACTGAGCTTTCCCTCACATTTCGCTGAGGGCGAGATAGATGACTCTCACAGCTTTTTCCACAACAGTTTGCCACTTTGTGGTGAGAAAATCGACAGTCTAACTTCACACTATCGCTTTTTTATAACAATTTCGGATTAATTGTAACTTACACTGCGATGCGAAATATAGTTTTTATACAAGCATGTACATGTGAAATTTGCTAATTTATTGTGTAACAAAAGAAAGGACCTGCCAGTAGCAAAGTTACTTTACTATAAAAATGAAAATGCTCACGTTACTGCATTGCATGAACGATTGTAAAAATTTGCAGCGAATTCCTTAGCCCTGGCATTTTGTGATTTACTGGCAAAAAGAGACTCATTATATATTTGGAACTGTTTCAAACTTTTTGGTAAAATCACTATAAATTTCAGAATTGGGAATACATATCTATATACAAAATATTTCCACTGAAAAAAATCCACATGTGGCCTCCTGAGGTTTTTCACTCGAACTTTCTGGAAAATCTCTCTAAAAATAACTAGAGATGTATGAAAAATGCAAGTATTACAATTAAATAAAATCATTAAGTTGATAATTTGAATTGTCAAACATTTTCTATCTAGTTAAAAGCACAATATAGTTTTAGATACGTAGCTTATTCCTTGAAATGTGTTTCGTGTTGATAAAGGATGTGATTAAGAATAATTTTAAAGTGATTACTAATTCTTAATAAATAATTACATTTTTGTAATTTCTTAGTAACACAGACCAAGGAAGTGTAAATATAATTAACTGAAAATGACAGAAAGAAAGCACATGATATTATAAATTAATAATAGAATGAACTTTAAAAAGCAACTATTCTTATACTTGTAAATCAATTATAAAATTGTGCTTACAGTTCAAGCAAGAAAAATATCTATAAATATCTATAAATATTCTTCACTTTAAACATAATGTAGCCACAGCCTTTACAATCAATAAACTTTTACCATGAACTTTTACCAATAATTCCATACCAAACGATTAACTATGCCTGGTCTGGTTTCTTTTTCTCTCTTTCTCCAGCCAGCAATAAATAACTCATTAAGTACAAGGCTTCTCATTTTCTTAGCCAATATTAAATAATTTCAGGACATCACATTTTTATGTATAAAGTCGCGTCTTTTTTTAAAAATTAGCATCATAAATCTTACACATTATTATGAATCTATGACTATGACCTACGATTTCAAATACATGTTGCATTTTTGTATCTTCGTTATTTTCTAGCGAAGATATAGATTTCAATGAGTTTGCAATTATTTTCACTTGTTATCGCCAATTAGTAAAATTCGTCATATTAGGGATTTAAGTGGGATTAGTATGAAAAGAGTGACAGTATCATCTCATCATGTTTAACAATCAGAAGCATTTAGTTTGAAAGAGCAGAGACAAGAAAAAGGTAAGAAATGCAGAGAAAGATAACAATGAAGACGAAGAAAAAAAGGCAAAAGTAAAAAGCAGGGATTCGTGGTTGGGTATAGGGCGAAACCAATGGGCACTCGACGTGCTCATTAACGCCCAACGTCGCTACCAAGGGCCAGGAAGGCGGCTGCTTTTACACTTCTGTCAGTGCCCACAAACAGCCAGTTGCATCCCAACATATACACAATATGTTGTATAAAAGAATCAAATTACATGTAGCAACATTATTGTTGTGTGTGTATTCTTCTCAGACTCAGAGATGGCTTTTTCTTTTGTTTGCTCGTGTTGCGTTCTTGTCGATGTCGACCCAAAACTTGTCCCGTTCTGTATTTAAACTTATGTGAACGAAACAATAAAGGAGAATATTATACATCTCTGTTGAACTGGTGTACACATTATTTGTAAAGGAAACTTGAGGTAAAAAGTGCTGCAGAAATCTGAGTGCCGCGTTGCTAACGCCGAACACTCTTACCCAGTTCAGGTAGTTGGCCGGCGTAGCAGCATAATGTGAGCGCGTATCACATCACGGCGTGGACAAAGTAGCACTTTTTACTTTTTAAGTTGGTTTCCTTTCTACATAAAAGCACTTTACAATTACAATATTTGATTCTCTCTATTGTTTCAGTGTGCATGGACAAACTTCTAGAATCTCACCACAAGATTCATTTATGTGAAGAAGTCTTTTATTTCTTGCACACTCTCCTCGGATGGACATGCAAGCAACCGCACAAAAAGAAACATCATCATCAAACACATCATCAACATCGCACACATTTTTATTTCATGAAAGGCGATGCGAATTCTACATAAAACGTAGATTGTGTGAGCGTGAGCAGCTTTGGTGTGAGCTCCTCTCGTCTTCTTGCCACCAATACCACTGCTCCGTCATTGCATCGAAAAAAAGACTCGCTTTACTCTCAGTTCTCTCACCATCATCATCATGATACGGACTAGCTTTAAAGTATGTTACACACACAGACACTTCTTACCACCAACCACCAACCACTATTGCTGCGACTACTCGCACTCCACACTACTCACATAACACTCATGTTCACGGCTTCCCCATCTCCCATTCCTCACACTGACTTCAACCTGACACAGTGAAAAAACCTGAGACGAGAGACCTTTCGCGTTTCGCTCTCACTGCTCTTCTCTTCTCCGTGTTGTTACAGCTACTTCACACTGCATGGCACGACTCAGGATCTTTCGCTACCAGTGACCAGCTCTGTCACCAATCTCTCCACTCAAACGCTCCAACCAACACCAGTCCTTTCCAATAAAACATTCTAACAAAACTCTTCGTTCGCTTTGTGAAAATCTTGTGAGTGATGTGAGTTCAAGTGACAAAAAGTGATCGAAAATGGAATAACGTCGGCGAAAAAAAAAGTTTCCAGACTTCGTCACCCTTCTCAGTGTCGTCGTCAGATTTGAAAAATCATATTCAGGGGCCTAGTTTTTGCATATGCAATACGATAGCGATATCAAAGGAGGCAGTTCATCTAGCAAGCTTTCAATTTCATTTGCTACCTATAATCAATCATTGTTCTAAATAATAAGAGCGAAAAAAAAACCCGAATTCTTCTGAAAAAACGTGGTCAATTAAATTTGAATTAAATCTCACTAAATCTGGTGAAAGTTTTAAAAACAACAATACCGTGCTCCTCCGTAACGTAACATTGATTTTGTGCTCTATTGATTTTGGTAGCTTTTTGGGGCAATTTAAATACCATATCAACTGCTTTCTAAAACAAGACTATGCCCTTGAAATATGTTCGGAAAAATGTATTTAATACAATAAACTGACTCAAACATTTCAAGCAGAACACTTCCTTGGCTATGTGCAAGTGATGTGAATTGAGTGAAGTGACAAAAAAGTGATGCAAATGGGGTAGCGTCAACAAGAAAAATTCCAGACTTTTTGTGACAGTTCTGAGTGTCGTCATTAGATATTTGAATCCAAGAATCACACATGATATGCAAAGGCCTGGTTTTCTTTCATATAATGCAAATTATCAGCAATGTCAAAGGAAGTCATAGGCATTTACCTTCTAAGTTGTGAGTTAAGGCAGTAGTTTAATAGTAAGCCAGACCATCATTTGGATCCTCATCCACGCAATAATTTTTCGAGGTGGAAAGCATCGGCTCAATGCGTTTCGAACCTCCAGTTTCACTTGTACCAGAAATGGCGTTTCCGCCATTCCTTTTGCCCAGAGCTACTCCAGCCGGACCAGCAGATTTCAGTGTGTCCTCACTCCTCAGCCAAAATCCATATTTGCCATTGGGGGCACCAGGTTACCCTTTGGTACCAAAATTGGGTCCTTACCCACCCCCTCCGGCACCTCCAGGGGGCCCTTCAGATGATCTCAGACCTCTAAGAAGTTTACCGCCAGATGATGATGGCGTTGTAGATGATCCTAAAGTTACCCTTGAAGGTTAGTGAATAAATTTATAAGCATCTGGGCTGCCACTAGCGTAGTAAAGCAAACATGAACAGAGAAGTTTCTACATGATCAATAATAAGGATTTGTTGGAACTGACCTTATGCATTTTTATTTTTGAAGGAAGAGACTTGTGGGAGAAATTCCACAAACTTGGGACTGAAATGGTGATAACCAAATCAGGAAGGTTTGTGCTCAATACAATATTTTAATATTTATACGTATTATTACTAAAACATTTTCAATTATGAACAACCGATTTTATGTATAAACAATTGAATACGGAGGGTTCGGTTTATTGAACATGAAAAATGTCAGCAGATAACAACTTGCAACTTGTTACTTTTCTCTGAAACCCTCTCACTTCTACATGCATCAGTTTAAAAGTACGAGATTCGTTGATCACGAATCTTTTTGTTTTGTTTTCGGGAATTGGTACATTTTAAGTATTGTACAGTATCTAAAGTTGTATCTCTTTAAGATGAATATGCAATAATGACGCGACGCTCGTCTCGAAGTAAGCCTGTGTCTGTGCTCCTAACTAAATGTAGTAGGCTGCTATTACCAAAATCATCAATAGTCGTTAAAACCACAACAACTGTTACCTCATCAATGCCATTTTCGGATGATTTCACGTGATAAAGAACATAATACATCGTAAGCTTGGTTACTAGATTGTATCAACAGATCAAAGCTCAAAATCCGAAAAAAAGATAGGGGAGAGTGAACTTGTGTATTATATCATAGCAGCTTAGCATTGTGGCTCTGTTTCCACTAGATTTTGTAGCAGTGGGAACTTTAGAAAGGAGAGCGGTTATTATTTCATTCTTTCCAGTTCAATATCTGCCCAATGTTTTAAATAGTATGAGTCATGAATACCCACTCACAAACTTCCGAGTAAAGTGTTGTTCCGATAGAGTTTAAATATGGGAGATAATGAAGGGTGCAATTTGTGAGGGATACGGTTGCAGGCGTTCTCAGAGCTGATAGCGTACTTCAATATTATGATCACTTAATATTGATTGTGTGAGGAAGGGTTTGTTGCATAACAGTGCGTTTTAAAAATATCAGCCCGAGTACTAGTATTAGTGGAGTGGATTAATATTTTCTTAAGCTGGTAGGTCTTTTAGGATGAATATATACGCTGAATTAGGTAAGAGGAACGGTGACAGCAACAGAATGCGAGTAGTGGGGTATTCTTAGAAATATTGTCACATGAAGTTTGTGTATGCAACATTAAACATGTCAAAATGTTTTTTGTAAGAAATCCTGATAGCAGAGTACAAAGCGCTTAATAGCATGCCTAAGTGCAGAAGAAAGAAGAGGAAATTGCATATGAGAGGGATATATTAATTTTCGGAACTTCACTTTTTGCGACCGAGGTCAATGGAGAAGTGTGGAATGGCAACGAGATATAGTTGGACTGGTATATTTACTCACTCCCAGTATCGTTATAGAGATGATTGGGGTTCTTTGAAGCTACTTGTGAACTTGATTGTGAACTTTATACATGTGAACGTGTAATATTAGCTGTGTCTTTGAGTCGAACGAAAGGCAAAGAAGTATTGTGGTGTTTTCAAGTTTTCGATGGAAACTACAAAAAATGCGCATTGTGAAATGAGCTGGTTGTGTAGTATAATAAAGCGTGACGGCGCACCGAGAAAGAATAGTGAGAGAATTATGCAAAGAGTGGGAGTGAAAAAAGAGAAAGTGAAAGAGAGAGATCACATTTTATTTTATGTAGTGTAACATGACAAAATAGTCGACGATAGGAAAGGAGGAAGCATCACCGAACGTACTTATCTTGAGTCGAGGAGTCTTTTTATGGTGAGATGGCAGAGAGGAGAGAGCAAAAGGGAAGAACAAGTAGTGTGATTCACATGAGTCATGATGAGAGTAAGCGTGGACGCGACTCGCTCTCCTTCACATCTCATCTCATTGATTCCATTCTCCCTTGGTGCTGGCTCTCCTTTAAAAGAAAATACTACTGTGTGTATGTAATGTTCGCTCGCCAAAATACGATGTGCGGTTCTAGAGCAGATCCATTGAGCGGAAGTACTATCTTTTTTCTCTCCCTTTCTTCCTCGCTCACTTTCTCGCTTTTTTCCCTTTCCCTTATAATGGATACCTATAAAGCATACTTAGCGCGGCAGCTTTTTCTCTAAAATCATGGAATGTCTTATTCTCCGGTTGAACTCATATAGATATAAATGGATATCAAGCACTGCACCATTTCCATCTGTGTGCACTTTTACTTGCTGCCAGCACAGAGGAAAGGCGAATAAAAAGGAAGGGAGAGAAGAGCGAGAAGATGTGTACATAAAAGGCGCTGAAACTGGCAGCAATCCGTGTGTGAGTGTAGCACTAGTGTTGCGCTGTTACTATTGCCGTATATATTTAGACTCAAGGGGACCGAGCAGCTAACAGAGTGCCTGTTTGCAGACTATGATGCATATCCTCTCGGTTTTTTATACTTCGTCTCCCTTTTTTGAATTTTGTATGTGCAGCAGTAAAACATATCAGAGAAGAGAAAAGTGGAGTACTAAAGAAAAAACTCACCATTTTTGGTGGTTGTTACTTGGATACGATTACGTATATTCTGCTGGAGAGAGTCTATACATACAATACAAGGTTTCCAGTGTCAGCCAGATATTGTCTAGTTTTATTAGACTCTCTATTTGCTGCCCTTTTACATTCATCGCACATATCTTTATGACTTCTCTCCGTTTCTCATTTATGGCTGTCATTTTTGTGCCCGGAAAGTACGCGTAGATAGGAGCAAAGAGGAAAAAATTCAATGATATGTACGTTCGTATTTAATAATATGAGCTGCGTCGTGACTCTCGGAATACTTATTTTGTGCAAGCAATGAAAGAAAGAAGTAGCAACAGCCACTGTATTATTGTAAAATGTATCTTGTTTTTCCTTTCCAATGTACGTACTCGTGTGAGTGAAGTTGTGCTTTGTGCTGACTAGCATTTTCTTTCGATCTATCTTTCTGTCTGCAGAAATTGCTCTCTCGCCTCTTTCTCTTGACTTGAAGAAGTTCAACTGAGTTGAAGAAGCAAAAGACGAAATATTACGAGATGTAGATGGATGGAGGGTTTCACCAGAATATATCTCTGGAACAATTTATTTCGTCCCTTCTTGGTTTCCTTTTCTCTCCGCATTTTCCTTCTATCTCTCACTGACGACCCAACACACTTTCAGTTTGTTCTCATTCCCGTCCCTTCCATTCTCTTTCATGTACTTCCTCCTCCTTGGTGATAGTCCTATTTATTCTTCACCACTTTACAATAAAGCAAATTTTCTTATAATGCTCACATTACTCCTTACATAGTTATAAAATACTTTGATATGTTTACCACTATTAATACATTTATAAAGTGCCTTTTCACATATTCCACCACTACGAGCCTACAAGTCTACGTTTATGTCGATGATTTCCTATAAACTAGTTTATTTTATGGATGGGAGTAGGGAAAGAAGAGAAAGAGCACTGGTGGTAATCGTTGTTTATACCTTCGATCAAAGTATCTTATTTTATTAATGATGAGACCAAAACGAAACTTTAGACTTAAAAAATATCCCTTCTCTCTCTCAGCTCAATGCTGTCTTTTTACAATTTCTCCTTCGTTTAATTCTGTAGAGAGATGCTTAGATTAATTTAGTTAGCTATAGTTATTCGGCATAAATTGCAGAGAAAAAAACGTTCACAATAGGTCGGCAGCATATAACAGATTTACAATAAAGCAACAGTCTATAGATGCAGTTATTGTGTGAAAACGTTACGTTTATTACGATAGTGGAAATCATTTTTACCACTAGCAACCATACAAACTGAATTCTTCCAGCAGATGTGCATGATGTTTTAAGGTTGAATTGAATGCCATGAAAACTCTTGGGATTTAGTATTTAGAAACAGTAGTTTTATTTTAGTATTGTTGCGACAATGGCTAAGACCTTCAAGCAATGTCAAATTGTGTACATTGGAGACGTTACGACTATAGTCAAGTTGGGTTTGCCGGTTTGGGTGATTAAGTGTGTCCATCGAAGAACGACTTGATTCGCTATTGCACAAAGTATTGCAGCAAAGTGCATAATATTATGTACATTTATTTATTATTTTGTTGATAAGTAATTGCTTTCAGGGCTATTTTGGCGTAGCATGAAGGTTGCTTCATATTACAAAACCAACCACATCAGCTTCTAATTTTGTAACAGAACAGGAGTGACACTAGACACGAAACGCTCGGATATAAATTGCTTAGGGAGGATGAGTGAATACGGCACAATGCAAGTGGGTATTATTGATCTCTTTGAGTGGAGCAGCGAAACCGTTTTGAGTAGGGTAGGACGACGACGGCGACCTAACATGTCATAATCCTTATCAATGGCAAACTTAGTGGGACAAAATATCCGGGTAATTGAAGCCACAGATCACGAGAAATTGACTAAAGTATGATTATTTTAATCTACAATTCAGGATACTAAAAATAATAGAATAACGAAGAAGGAAAAGGTTTAACTTTGTATGGTAAAGCTACGGTAAACAACATTTATATTTAAATGGTCATTTTATTAGGAAACAGCGGTATTGAAGGCTTGAAACTAGACCAAAAACATCGAAATGGCGCATTTTTGTATGAGACGCCATTTTTCTTTGAAAATGCACTAGAAATAATGTCGCCGCCTAAAATATTGTGTACTCGTAGTTCAAAAGTTTAGACTCCCTGATGAGTCTTATCGCTTTTATGTTATCTAACACAATTGTTTTCTAAACTTTACCCGAGAAATATTGTTCGCCGTTACAATAAAAGCCCACATAACATGGCAGATTTGCCAGATTTTTATGTTCAAAGCATTGGTAATTGGAAGTGAAGCCAACGTTAAAAATGCTCATATTCTATTATTGTTATTAAATTATACTTTGGAGTACCACAGGGAGACTGAGTAATCTGTCGTGATTTTTGGTAATATGATTAGGATATAATGGAAAATAATACAAAGTGGGTCTTTTGTGGAGCTCGTAGGAAGAAATTTAAAATACAGAGTATTGAAGTAGCAACGAAGTAGTGTTCAGTATAAAAAGGTATATCTATGGAGGCTGTAGGGAGTAGCAACGAAGGCACTTCTCTTGATATATTACAAAGGATTTTGAGTTTTTATCGCCACTGCCAACACCGTGGTATTCCCTACCGAGGCCCTGTTGTCTTTCTCGTTTTATCGTTTCAGAAAACTATATTAGTAAACATGCGTGAAATGTGAATACAATGGCTCAGACTCTACCGTTATTGCACAGGAGTAGGGAGTCCGCTCCCTTCGTAGAGTGACGATTGTGTGAGTCGTAGTGTTTGAAAACTCTTTTTTGTTCTTCTTGACTGAGCGACAATAGTGGAAAAGAACAAAAGAGAAAAAAAAATTATTGCGTTTACGAGTTATTACAATTCTTAAATTCTACAATAAATTCAGGGGTGGGATTTATCTTCCCAAACTCTTCACTCAGTCAGACGATTTGCTGATTACAAGCAGAACGGTTTTTCAAATACTTACAATGACAATCAAAACGTTCCTAATTCTCAATGGCCTAGTTGATTTAAATATATATATTTTTTCGTAGTGGCGGTAGTGCTGAGAGGAGGAATCTCGAAATAAAATATAAACCCCTTAGTTTTGTTGTTTCGAAATGTCATAAAAACATACAAAATATAAACGTCATATTTGTAAGATTAGAATGGAAAACTGTTTTTATTTTTTATTTTGTTGAATACTACAATACATATAAGCTAAGCAGACAAACACTTTTATATATAAGTAAAATTTAACATTGATCAAATAATTTGTTTAATTATTAGACTAATCTACTTCTAAACAGTCATACTTGATACTTGCCTTCTTGCGCAATGAAGTTGTTAAAAAAGTTATTGTGATGGACCTTTATAAGGTCTGGTACGTTTTCGACAGAATTTAGTCTTTTTTGTTTTTGAGCAGATGCACTTTAATAAGTTTGATGCCACTTCGTTTTCCAATAGTAGTGCAATAAATTTACAATAATTTTTATGTAAGATTTTATGTAAGTAAATTTATTAAATATTCTTATTTTGAGATCGCTTCTTGTGTTACAGGAAACTAAAACCAACCAAATTGACTTATTTGCACGTCTAGTATTACATAATGGGAAAAGTCCGTAGTATTTTAGCACTTCAATTTTTTACACTTAAATATGGCTTACAATTCAGTGTTTTTGATTATGATTAACCAACTAATTTTGCCTTGCATGAGAAAGTGAGGGGTAGTTTAAAAATGAATTCGCCCATTCTTTGTAACGGTATACACTTTTTGTGTACAGTCTGGACTCGCTCGGACAGAATTTCTAAAACGAGTTGTACAACTTTTGTCGTAGTAAGTCGATGTGTACATGTCTGCACATAAAGTAAAGCATAAAAATCGCCCTGACGATCGGAAACAAGCACGTACATGTTGTCATGTAAGTATGAGCACTACAACGACTCCATTAAACTCCAGGTTTTGATTGAACCTTTTTCTGTGAAGGGCTTCTTTATTCAACGGAGCATGGGGGAGAAAAAGCAGGAATACAATGTCTGTCGGCAGTTGTGGTCCTTGTAGTCGTATTAATAGTAGTAACATCATCATCTTTATCGACATTATTATTATGATATTTGATGCGAAGTGAGTCGGTTGGTTGGACCCTTGTGAATTTCGTTGAATACAACCATGAGAACATTTGTGGTCGATAGAATGTAATAACATTAAATGTGCGGGCTGGGCCTGATACAAAAATGAAAATGGTCGTTTGTACTGGGAATACAGTTTTTATTACAGCAGAAAATGAATGACATGAATGTAGGACTGCGCATCATCAACACTAATCAGAGAGGCTTAAATTGAAATGTTGAATGGTTAAAGAAATGTCTTTAGAAGATGGATCCCACTTGCTGGAAGGCACACTCTTGAATACGGTTTGTTGAAGAAATTATGCAAGAATTTTTTAGGTAGGCTGGATTTATTTAGTAGTTCAAAATGTATGATGTATAAATTCCTTATGTTGTAGGATGGCTTAATTCTTTCAAAATTGTTGAGTATTAAATGAGTTGCCTAATAGATTTGTTTGACACACTAATTAGAATTGAGCTGATAATGTTAAACTCTGGCTTAAGATGTGCATATTTTGAAAATGTCAGAATTCAAAGTTGAAAATTCAGTTATTTGATCCATAAACTATAACCTTAAGAGTGGTTCCAATGAATGGGGAAACTCCGCTTTCCATTTCATGATAGAGAGAGTGAGCGGGGTTAGGTAATTGCGGATAATTTGTAGGGGTGAAATAATAAGTACGGGTGATATTTGCTTTTTATCCGGTTTTCTGTATATTTCATGAAAAAGTATATGGAACAAGAAATATGGAACATATTTTAAAGTCACATACATTATACATTATTGTAATACGGTCGTCGGCTACCAAGTCGATCGGAATTATTGCTACCTCTTTGCAAGCTAAATAATCATAGTACATTTAAATAATTGTATTCTGAGCGGACTCGTGTGGGATGAGTTACTTCATGTGCTTTTTACATGTGGGCTATCACTAAAATAGATTATAAGTTATGCGTGACAACGAAAACTGCAAACAAAAACTGAGTTCGATGAAAATTGAACATTTAAACCGAATGATGGTAGCCCTTGATATAAAAGTAATGTTGTGTTATAAAATTTGGAATTGCTGAATATTTAATGTGGCAATTTTCCTTCTTTACTTTGTCCACTTTACAATTTTAAAAAGAAAAATTAGTTGTACATTGTATAAAATGGAAGGCTAAATGCGATGACTTCCATTGGAATGGTTGGAACCGAAAAAGTATCGCCAAGTTTCTCCACCTAAAATATTAACAGGTCGTATGTAATAAAAAATATGCATACTCCATAAGGGAAATTCGTGCAAATATAACAAAGGTAAATTTGACAGTGTCTCCACTTACATAAATTGTTTTTTTAAGAAGTCGCCAGAAGTCTACGTTCTAATCCCAAAAAGAGATTTCATAGTTTGAACTTACGTGAATTTTAAATCGCTTAAGTGGTGGTTGGTCGTTCAACCAAGGCAATTGTTTTTTCACTTCATTTTAAATTTATACGGGCCACCTATTTTTCATGTTATTGGAATGAAAAGTTTTCATAAACAAAAGTAATAGAAAAAATGTATTGCATGCCTAGTAAAACATATTTTATCAACTTGTGTATTGATTGTCTGGATTTGTCATCAAACGAGACAAAGACAAGGATTGATCATGCTAAACAACGTCAAACAAGGGAGGAAACTGCTGCCAGCAGTTAAAATAAATGCCAAATGCAGGTGATCCGCCAGATTGTCTCTGCTTACGTAGGTAGTTTTATCGTTAAAATTATTTGATAAATACGAGTTAATGAAGTTAAATTGCTTTGGACTGCATAGGTACTAGCAAAGACAAGTTAAAAACCATGTCATTCGCGTTGCCGTGAATCGTTATGATATTTATCGATATAGTGATATATGAGCGATGAGAGGACAAAGGCCCTATTTCTTGATTACGGAGAGGAGACGGAAAGGTGTGTTTCTCTCACGTCTCACCGCACTTAACCTCATCCCAAAAAGAAGCACCATATTTTATTTCCTATAAACATCTTTTTTGTCGGTTTTCACGGCGCCCTTCAATTCTGCTGGTTCATTGCTTCCGAAAGGAATGACCCACACAGTGTTCAGCTTGTCCTGCACTAGTTAAATTACTGAAGCAATATTATTATTCAATACGATGAGAGGCATCAATTGTCGGCTAATACGAAATCCATGTAAGTTTTATTTAAATACTCGACTTGAGCTGGCTTAAGGCGTACGTACGTAAATAATACAAGGGTCGTGTTTGAATAAGCTTAGTATTAGAATTTCATCAAAATGAGACATTTGGCGTAAGTGATACAGATTGGGAAAAGGAGGTGAAAATGTCGATAAGTAAATCTTCGTATTTACATATTACTACTACCTGTGCATGCTCAGGTATGTTAATTTTTTTCCTTCCCAATGTTGTTGTTTTTGTTATTACTATCTCAGTTTACCTCATCCATATTATTGAGTCAGTGATGATTAGGAGATAGTTTTGTAAATATATCCGTAGGCTGCTGTTAGAAAGCAGAGATGAGTGTGGGGCTTACCTTCATTAGCAGGAAGGAACAGCAACTGAGATATAGAATAAGAGTGAGACTAAGACCTCCAGTTGCTGTGATGCGTAATTGGTGAGGGGAGTACAGTTTTAATATGAACAAAGGGACCGAAAATTCTTAGGATGTTTCCTATTCTCATTTACACAAGAGTAAATCCATCCGCAATGTCCTTATCTTGATCTGCTCATCTATCGGCTCACACAAGAGAAAGACACGGTTCACCACAAAGAGGCAAAAGGTAAATACGCATGCCATAAACTTTTCTACTACACTCTGACACAAGAAGATGTTACACACATTATACCTACACGACTGCTCTCAGTCAGTTTAGTTCTACTTTAAACCGGAGAGGTTCAGTGCTCATGCTTCGTTTTCTATCTTCTCCCGTAGCTGTCTGTGCACATCAGACTACAACGAACCATTGTAAAGTAAAGTACTTCTCTTGCCTTGCCAACTTCACTGTCATTCTCATCGTCTTCCGAATCACTACCATCATCAATAACAAAGACAGCAGAAATCACGGAGCAAAAATATGCATGCATCATAGCAGAGAGAGAGAGAGGCATGTGTCGTCTGTTTGTTGAAATCGTCCGTCGTCGACGTCGTCGTCGCCATTACCGTCTTTCCTCTTGACCTTTTCGTCTGTCCATTTTAGAGTAAAACATAGTTTTTAACTTACGCCTCATTTCTGGAGACGCAGACGTAGGGATACCTGGGTGAGAGCGGAAAAATGACGGCCACGATGACTTGTATTATTACCATTCCCAATGACATGCTTTTGCCAGGTAGATGAAAAAAGAAAAGTTTTGCGACCTTTTATTTTAATGTCTGGAAAATGACTTATGACGACGAGAAGCTCGTTAACACTATCCTTCTTGTTAGCTTAGGTGAAGAAAAAGATGCAGTTAAGGTTCAAGATAATTTAGTAAAGGGACTCACGATAAACACGCATGAACTTGCATTAGTGTCACACTTTACTGCACTCCTCTACTCGGGCATATTTTTATGATGGGATTCATGATTTTCGAGAGTTCTGCCTGCGTCTGTAAAAACAATACTGGTGTCACTAATTTACTGCTATGATCCCAGGGGAAGAGCCAAAATCAAACGGGTCTCTTTTCTGTCCTTTATTGTACTGTGGGTTCGACTAGAACCTCCGTGAACTTTCGGGTATGAGTAGTGGATACATTTATAAGAGAAGCATAAACGTCTCAAGCCACTGAGGCAATTTACGAACCGAGTCTTTCATTTCTTATTTTACCTTTCCGAATATTTTCGCTTTTCTTCTAATTACCATAAACATTACACGGGAGGTGAAACGGCTTTTTGTCGTTTTATATAATTTGTTTATTAATTGCAGTATTACATTAAATAATAGCAAACAACATTAAAAAGCTGTCTAAAATTCAAGTATATTTCAAAGCAAATCCAGAATGAGTCATTGTAAAAAAGTTTAGTCGCTGTATATTATTTGGGTATATAATGTACTCTATGTAGCCAAGACTTCAGTTTTTAAAAAAATAATTACTAATTTCCTAGAGTCTATGAGCATAAATGTGAAAAATACTTGTAAGAGCAGGCTTAACACCTTGAGTATGTAAAGCATTACTTCTGCTTAAGCAATTCTTGTTTGGAAAGAGTTTCTTGTGCGCTTGTCTGGCTGGTGTAAATAAAATGGGAAAGCGTTGTTGTGGTTGGCGTAGCACTTGTAAAAGTAATAACAATGATGATACGATAGCAGTGGATTGTTTGAATCTCTAATTTGATGTGGTAATGTGTGGCTTAGTTAGGCTTTTGGTTATTTCACGGTAATAGTTCTTACGCAGTGGTACTCCAAGCTGGTGTGAGATTATTACCAAGTTAGAGTGATGATGTGCTCATATGCACTGTATAGCTGTTATCATCCATAACAATTCTCTCTTTATGCGATTCTTCGTTTTATTATGACTTCTGTACTCTTTTCTGGCGGACGAAGTGGAGAAGTGGAGAAGAAATATTGTGATGAGGACGACTTCTACAAATAGCCCCAAGCTAAGATGGACCCATTGTGGGTATTATATCATACATTATTGCAGTACACATATTGACTTTTAAATGAAAAAGGAGGAGAGAATAAATAGACGGAATGAGGGGTGTTCTTTTTCACAGTATAAAAAATATTTCTTGTTCCACTCTTCTTTCTTTTACAGCTTGCCGTTGGCACTTGGCACTAAGATGTACCTAGTTAGTTCATGCAGAGCAAAATGCTTTTGAATGATTATTTTTTATACGCCGGAGCGGATTTGTAGAAATGTATTGTTATTACTAAAATAATATCACGGCGTGTGCATATGTGCAACTTAGGTATGCAGAGCCAGCACCGATTAGCATTTCAATGTAAGTTTTTTTCTCTCTCTTTTTTGTTTTTGCCGTGCGCGGGCACACTTCGTGCTGATGTTCTGCTGTTATTATTAATGAAATTATAGTATTTCTCACAATGCTGCACGCTACAAGACGTTTTCATGTGGCTACATTTTGTTAGCAAACCTTCGAATTTGTCTTGTACCGGGTTATGCTGATGATTTTCAAGAGAAAAAAATCTACTAGTGAAATCGAGTTTATGCATTAAACATAAATTCAAGCTTATTTTGTTATACACATTAAACACGAAAATCATCTCGAAGCAAACAGTGCCATACTAATCACAGAAATTGTGTGGTCAGCAGGAGCCGGTTGTGCGGGAGAGGTGTTAAGAAATGGCATCCGCTCGCCAATATTTCGTGTACATGAGCTTTGTGCAAATTCTGATGCTAGCTACTTTTATTACACGAAACATCCAAACTCGACTAATGAATTATTTGCTCTAAATGCGTCTACCGAACTAACACAAAGTGTGAGCGAAAATTGAAGTCTTAAATTAGAGAGAAAAAGTGAATTGAATGGAAATGAAGAGGATTAGTGATAAAACCGATGATAGTGGATGTGTAAAAAGGTTATCATACATGTGTAGCACATTGCTATCTTAATTTTACTTTTTTACTTAAATACAACGATGCCCCTGTTCCAAGGCTACTGTCATTATCCAATGAGGGGATTGATGAGTGACTTATGCATGCAGACTATTATCGCATCGTTTGAGCATAAGGACACAAAATGAGACATGAAAAAGGATGTGCACGGTTTCCTAAACGATTTTAAACGAAGAGTGTTTTTTTTGCAAAATGTTGGGAAGTGTTCAGGTAGATGTAAATATAATTGAGACTGTTAGTAATTTCGTATTCGAATAGAATTATTTAAAATAGTTCCACAAAACTTTAATATATTTCGTCATGGTTTCTTTTTCACTGTGGCAATGATTACAAATTGGTGTTATTACAACGCGCTCATAGTCACAACTACAACCACCAATCAATAGGGGAAAAAAGTTTATGTAAAAATTAATGAGACGGCCTTCATTGTGAACTATAAAACCAATCCATTTACACAGCACAGCGGAGATTTATTTTGAAGCAATAAATTTTGGACTCTCAAGGATACGTTTTGTGTACAATTCATCGAATTGGGTTTAAATAATAATAATTTGGAAATGTACATTTTTACGCAAAATCAGCACAGTCAAGATTTTTTAAAAACAAATCCGCAATTCATCATGAATGCCATAAACAAAGAAAATCAAATAAAATGCGAACTTACCTTTTTGTGGTTTCATGACTTTGGTGAATAGCATTGGTTAGTGTTTCTTGTTCTTCCAAGATTAATGGCACACAAGGATGTAATTTTGTTTATAGAGCCTATTTGATTTTCATAGGCCAAGAAGTAGAGAAGTTGGGCTGAAGCTCGGATAGGCAGTTCTTCATGAACTTCATGATAATAACGATGAAGACTGCATACCACCGTGATTGGTTCTTTATTGTGGATGCAAAATAGAACCTAAAATGATTGTTGCTAAAGGCGTTCGTGAATTGATTAGTACTTGACAGATGTATAATCCTGATACTGCTTATAACTTAGAGTTATCAAAAGTGGAACGAAATACACCGAGTACCTCTACCGAAAGGAGTTGTGTGGTGGCGGCGGCGTCGATTTACGTGTCATTGTTACTCTTGGATTTATTAGAATTTTTTATGAGTGTAATCATGAGGTAAAGTCGTAACAACGAGGTGATGATATTACTCATGCACCAGCCTCATCATCGTCATCATCAAAGACATGACTTTCGAAGAATATTTTTTGATAACCAAAAAGTGGAATATGAATCCTTAATAGACGCAAAGTAAACTAAACACAAACACGCTTTTATACGTTCACTGACCAGAGAAAAAAAGTTTGGCCAGACCATTAAGTCTGCATTGTCAAAGAAAATGGCCTCTAGTTTTTGCATGTCTGACCGCAGTAGAACTAATAAAAGACAATCATTGTTTGTGCTTGCCACGACAGCCGCACTACTTTGAAACACTAACAAAATCCTTTGAGAAGGCATACGTACATAAATAGTTACAGATTCAGCTGCTTGCTCAAGTGGAATGAGTTCGGTGTTAGCATTGGGGTAATATGAAACAAGCCTCGTCGAAGTCTTTTTCGCGTTTTTCATCCCATCAGAATCTCTATGATCTCCATTTACTCGCTGAAAGTAATAAAGTTAATAATGTTGAGAAAAGATAAATTCATCGGTCTCTTGATAATCATGTTGATTTACATGCGGTGTAAATTGCCTTCGTATTTAACCACTAACGTTTCCAAATTGTTCGGCGCGGCGAGTGACGTGGGCAAAACGATTTCAAAGTTCTTTCAACTCGTATAGGATCAATGGCAGAGTATAAAACAATTGGAATGGATTTTATAAACTGATGTTGATCCAAATTTTAAAATGTCATGCGGTGTCCCGCTCGTTCTTCGACTAAAGAATCTATTTTTACAAGAATATTAAAAAAGTAATGACTTTCTTTACAAATAAATGTTGCACATGACTGTCGGCAGAAAAAAAAGTTTACATAATAATAAAGTTTATGAATGGTGAATGAAATGCAGCAAATAAAATATAGCTTGACATGACAAGTGAACCGTATCAATCTTGTGCACGGCGTGTTAGTAATAGCGTGCTCATCTCATCAGTCTCATATAATGTGATGGCGAAGATGGTGATTGAAAGTACTCGTCTGACAATGATCACTTCACAAGCATCAGTCGACGTCCAAGATATGAACTATGAACTAATTTGTGGAGTAAGCACAAACTCAATTCTCAATAGGAAAGGTTGAAAAGTTATCAAGGCGATGTTTTCGATGTTGCATTTAGTGCTTGGGAAGAAATGTGAAAATCTTTGAAACCTCTTTTGTCAATACTGCCGCGATCAAAGGCCACTTTTTGATGGAGAAATGGTCTTGCGGCTTTTGAGTAAAAGAGTTCTGGAATGATGGATATGTTGCTGGATGAAAACGCTGAACTGCTTTGGCTGGTGGTACCGGCAGTGAAGATTGACGACAGGGTTTACAGGACGTCCTACTTTCGGAGGTGTTGTGACATCATTCTGATAAACCATCGAAAAAGTCATCTCAGCCAGAAAAAAATCTTTCAATAATGCACCGATATGGTGACTCTAGTCACACTTGAAAATAATTTTAACATGACTTTGGAAACTTGTCCATAGCGGTTTCCAATTTCTGTTAAGATAACGACCGAAATTAAAAAACAAAATTGAATGTTCATAATGTTATACCTAGAAGGCTAACTAGTGACAGGATATTTTCTATGTAGTGCTACTTAAATTGATGTATAAATTTGTATAGTTCGCTAGTAGCAGTCTTACTTGGCTATTAGATTTATGCATAGGATATCGTTCACCATCAATAATTTTAACAATCTCTTAAAATCAGCCATGACAATTATCAAGAGTGCGAGGTTGATCTACATGAGTCGTGTGCGCTGCATGAGTTATTTGACAAATGCATGTGTACTTGTAATGGGATGTTGAGAAGGCGTGATCTGGTAGACGAAATATGGAAAATTGGAGCAAACGTGAAGAAGTAACACGGCTGAGCGTACTTATCGTTATTGTTATTATTACATTGGTCATTATTTACAGTGATTATGTTTTACTGTTCAAAGGGACCGTATTGAAATTCAGGCATCCTGTGGCTCATCTCATTTACTTTGCAGTCGTTCGTACCACCTTTCTCATCATTTTTTATATCGAAAACATTATTTTGTAATGTGTGCTATGCATTCCAATTCCCATTCATTTACGATGTGCCTTGTGTGCGCTTTGAAATAAAATATTTGTGCTATTATTATTTTGTTGTCACTGGCTTGAAATGATTATCACCAGACAAAAAGTGAGTTGAGTTGAAAACGTATTTTCTAATATGTATCGTAAAACGTTTATTTATTGTTCATTACTGACATTCTATTGCACCGTCTGAAGTTATTGCGCCAACGTTAATTTCTATGACCATCAATTTGAATATTTTTCCACTCTCGTCCCCTGTTAATTGTCATGTTGACTGCAAAAGAATACAATTGTGTAGGCACACACACGTTTAAATTTTTGTAACATCTAGTTGAAAAGAGGCTTATGGTGGTTCTTGCAATTTTATGACACGCCTCTCATATCATAAAATTAGCGACTCACGAATGACAAAAGTTTGACCACTCAATCGTTTATTTGCGATTTGGTTAAAAAAACAGTGTACCAGCTACCGTGACGAACGACTTTCAGAGTTTTAAGCGGATACTCACGCATATTATGGAAAATAGAGTTAATCGTTACCAGTTACAAATGTACTTATTTTTTGGTCCGCCTATCTATGCCTATGGCAATTTGACAGGCATAAATTGTGTTCAACCAGCAAATGCTTTTTTTGAAAGTCAAGCAAAATCACAAGATTGTCACATACCACATTTTGTGGGCATGCAAAGTCAAAGGTTTTTAATTGATATTACTTTCGTTGTAGTATCGCCACCGATTGAGCTAATAGTAGTCACGCAAAATCCTTGAAATCAAAATTGCAACAATTGGTCAAATAATAAATAAGTGAAGGTCGAGAATTTAAAGAATCATGTTTTGTTAAGTAGTTAAACAAACCAATAAAAAATTTATACCCAACGAATTTGTAAAAATTTATTCATTTCATTCGCAGAGCGTGTAATAACTCTGTAAGCGTAAATTGTTGGCATATTTAGGAGACGTAGCAAACGAAGCGTGTTACATTTACTGATATGCTCAAAGCTTCATGGAAATTTGCTCCTGTTTATCATTTCTGATTGAAGTATAGGTAATTGAAAATTTCTTAATATATTCTCTCCTTTGAGGACAAATCACAAATTACATGACCGCGTTCAATCTTGCTTTAGTGCTAAATTGTACAGTTTTATTAAACTGAACTACGCCTTCCGTATTAAATGAGTAAAGATTAACGTTCATAAAACGTACATACGCATACAAAATAAAGCTGCTCTACACTACACGTAATTTTATTGGCTTTTTTCTTCGTATGAAATCCACAATGTGATCTTTTCACAATTCAGCCGGGTTAAGGTATACGAAAATGGGGGGTGAATTTGGGGTGGTGTGATACATGGATCGAAAGGCCAGACGATGGGGAGTCGACCTGTGGTGGTTTCATCTACCGGAACCCCTCCTGGGGGTGGTGGGTCAAAAGGTCAAAATGTTACCACACCTAAAAAGTGCAG
>VYYJ01000245.1:0-77297 GCA_021029165.1 Cyphoderus albinus
CTCGTCACAGCCGTACTATCAGATGCAGCAGCAGCAATCAAGTAGCTACTATTACAACAACATGCCAAGTACTGTGTATCCAACTGGTGTGCCTCCACCACCGCTGCCTCCATCACAACCACCACTGCCACCCCTTCCAGCGTCGACGAATATATCGAAGGAGTATAATATGACGAAGGCATCGGAAGGAGACTCGTCGTTGAATGGGAGTGGAAGTGGTTCGTCAAGGAGCAGGAGCAGATCAAAAGATAGGAGTGAGGGGAGAACGTCCAAGTGCTCTGGTGACAGAAGCGGTGCCTCGGGTTCGTCCAGCTCGTCATCGTCGGCGTCGGGCCGGGAGAAGCGGGCGGCGTCACCTCCAGCTCCATCGCAGGAGAAGGAAGAGAAGGAGGGAAAGAAGGCTGTCCCGATTATGGTATTAAGATGCGTTCCTACATTCTGGCTAGAAGAGATCTCAAATTCAATTAAATTATTGCTATTGCCCACTCTCTGATTGGAGCGGTGTGGCGCGTAGTATTTTTGGAGTGAATGCGAGAACTAACTCAAAAGCTGTACTTCTAGGTTGGAAAGAGACGTGGTGGCAGGGTTCTTCCCACAGGCGTTGTCAAAAAGCCGAAGGTCGAGGAAGACAACGCAAAGGTTGTGTCCTTACATTGTGCAGTAGTTTGCTAGTCTACTTATTAAAACTTAATTTAATGTCTGCTCTAGTCACTCTTTGCTCTGAAATTGTCTAATGTGAGTTGATATGATACCTTATTTCTTCAGGGGAAGTCAGATGCTTGGTCACAGTATATGGCAGAGGTTCGCCGCTACAAAGATCAGTCGTGTACTGAAGAACGCCAGAACAGACCACTAGTGAAATGATTTTTATTTTTACTGGTAAACGTGATTACAATAACAATAACTCATTCATAAGTCTCCCCCAGAACACTTAATTTTTTATGCGGAACAACAGAAATCGACAGAATGCGCATAAATAAGCAATAAGACGATTCTCTCTATTTGCGTTTAAGTAAGCACTTCTCTTCCATTGCTTCAAATGTCCAGTCTCACTGGGCCTTTTTATCCTTTCTCTCACTCGCCATATCAATCAAAGTATTAATTATCATTAACTCACACTTAGTATACAAACTAAACTAGGACTTTTTTATGTTTGTAATTTATTAATCGAAATATGTCTATGGCTAATTAAGGGTTGACGTGTAATTAAATTATCTTTTTTGTACATACGTATAGGAGGATTTTTACCCAACTTTACTCCGCCCAACTTTCTAGCGGCTAAGTTGTGCTTTCTAGCCCAACGGCTTCGATACACAGGTTACAAATTGCAGCTCAGCATTCATGGCTAAGTTTCGGGAAGAACGAATTTGAGTAAGTTAGCTACCGATTCATGAAAAAGTAGATCTAAAATGCATTTTTTTCGTCCTCCGCTGTTTCCCAGCACACATGGACCTGTTTGTGCTAATTATGAGGTAAAGTTGGTTAAAAATTCATCTCTACGTCAAGTGAAAGTGAGAAACTTTCCAGTCTGTCTCTGTAATTTTGAAAAATTCATATTCAAAATCCATCTAATGTCAAATGATATTAATAACTGATAGACATAACTTGTAAAATGTAAATGAATATTTATTATTATGCTTTTTACACGGACTAGTTTTTCGTGCTCCGATTTATAATATTCTTAAAATTACATTATTATTATTATTATCAACATTATTATACATTTTAAATAGATTTAAATTTAAATACATTATAAAGCTAAATATGTTGATAGAACTTTGATTTAGATACAATTATTTCTTGATGTATTTGTTGTACCTCTCTAGTTCTGTGCAAATTGAGATTTATAGATTATATTAATTATTATAAATATGCATCTTGGGTAAACACAATTAGTTGATCATATTACTTAACCTAGGTAAACTAACTTAGTTCTGTAGTAGATTTAACCGTGAAGAGTCAAAGGAACTGATGCAAACACCTCTGTGTCACCATTGAGAAAAAGGCTATAAATAAACGTGGTGTGTTAACTGTTAGTTGCGCAAAGAAAAAATAACTGGAAACATTTTTCTATACTTATTTTCTCGCTACCTTTAACTTCTACTTAAGTGTTCAATTTATAACCATGTGGACAATTTGAGAATTTTGAGTTTCATCCAAAATCATATCAGCTTGGCACCCAGACTTTATTCCAATTGCAACTGCCAACGGCATGACATTTCAGCGCATAATGCATTTTAATTTTTTTATTTATAATTTAATAAAAAAATTTTTGGACTGATTGTGCGAAAATTAGTTTTGTTTCATAAGTAATCTGCATGATACAAGCCTTCATAATGAAAAGGGAAGAATTTAATAAAATTAAAAGATAAAAAAGTATTTCAATGCAGTTATAAATATATTTTCATTTTTTCATACAAATCCATCATTAATTGATTTGCAGTTTTAAAAGTGGTCTTGAATTGAATCATGGAATACAAAACCAAGCTATTTCTCTGGAACAGGAAAAACAAGTTATACAATTCTGTAAAGCGTCAGGTTACCCCAATTGACAAACATTTCATAGAAAAAAACATGAAAAAAACATGAGTAAATTGCCGTAGCATTAGCATTGTGCAAACCTGTATCTAAGGGACGGGATTGGTGTATTGTTAAATATATCATGGAAAAGAAAGGCCAATGTTTGGCGCAACCAAGTTTGAATGCCAATTCACTCAGCAGCCAAGCTGATCAGGTTAATTGTAAAGTAAAGTGATTCATTTTTAATCAGTGATTGAGTGATTTTACAAGTTGAGGTCACAGTGAGTGATTTCTAGACTTTGTGAGGTTTTGACTGTTTTCACGATTATTTTCCTACCGGATATGCTGACTTACAATAAAAATTGTTTCTCTAGTCATACGGAATGACAACTAAAACATCATTTTAGTCACTTTATGAAGGTAAAGTTAATTTCAATAAATAACACGCTTATTGTTAGTAATAATCATTTTTAGTAAGTAGCACAATTCGGTGCTGAGAATTAAAAGAACGTTTCCATACTGAATGGCGCCCACTTTTTTAGTAGACCATGAGGGTATTTTGCATGGAATAAACGATCGAGATAAATGTACCTAAATGCATGAGTCGAATTACCTTTATATAATAATATCTGCATAATATCATATTTCTTACCGATATTGGACATACAATTTTAAAGTTAGCAATTCTTGCTCCAGATATTTTAATGACTTAAGTTGATATTCTATTCTGAGTAATTATTAACAATGTTTGTATATAACTTATATTTTGGAAGTGCATCAGTCACATCACATCACTCTGTTGTCCACTTTTTAAATTAATTTACATACAACCTTACCTAAATAAGTAAATAAGTAATCAACTTTATTTTATGTTTGTGAAAGTGTAAATACTACATTTACCTGTATCTATTCTGACCTGACCTGACTAGTTCTAGAAATGTATTGCTCCGTTGATGTAGCCTCAGGCACTACATCAAGGAACATTTTTCTTCTTTCTCTTGCGTCCTAACAGCTAATTGGAATGGAGTTTTTTTTAAGAATTAAGGAAAAATAAAAGATTTGCCAGAGGAACCTCAATATTCAGTTTACATTCGTACATAAAAACTTAACTGACCTGACATGTAATTTTCATGATAACTTATGTGTGGTGTGATTTAAAGAGCATTCCGTCAGCATGTTATTTAGATAATTTAATTAGGAATCACATCTTTACTATTGCGCACATAAAATCGTGAGACATTGTCGATTGTGCCGTTCTTCAATTGTGTCTACATCTATGTGCTGCTTATAGTAGAATAGTTTAATTGTTCGTCTTGTCAGGGTTCATGATTCATGAATTATTTCCAATTGTGACCTTTCAAAGGAATTATGTATTAAAATAAACTTTTCAATTTTGCTTCATGGCTATCTACCATGTTGGAAGGAAATTTACAGAGCTTGCTTGCTTAAGGAGAAATTTGGAATTTGGGCAACAAAATAAGAAAGTGAATAAAATTGTAAAATAGAAATGAATTCATGGAACAGTCACATTCTGCTATAAATGCTGAAAATGTTTATGTTGACGTGAGTGATCTAAATCTACTTTGTCATGAGTTATCCTAAGAACGCTATCAATATCCTAGCGGATCATAGCCTCGAGGATGGACTGATGGCAAGGCAGCAATCTGAGAGCGTGCCAGTGACATGATTACTTTTTTGTGGGAGAGGTCGTTTCTCAATTCCCTCACTTCTCTCTCAGCTTGTTCCTTCAACTAGAAATGGAAATTGTCAAAGTTACAAAATTGCATTTATGTACATTATATAAAACGAAACTCTTGGGAAAAACGAAACAAATCATTTTTTTACCTTTATTTCCGATTCAAGTCTCAGTTTTGCAGATTTCGCCTTTTGCTGTAATTCCTTGATTTCGTGCTGTAGTCTCGCTGCCATGATCTTGTAGTTTGCCTAGAAACCGGACAAAATAATAATTAGCATACAAAATCCAGTTTTCACTTGTTTACCACAACGGCTATAAATTTCTTTACAATTTTAAAGAAATTTTCTCCTTGGTTGTGCAACCTTGAGTATTAAATAGTTTGATAGAGAGAATTTAATTGTACCTTCTTTGAAGGACCGTCCCTAAGTCTTAAAGGTAAATCTCGACCTTCCAAGTGAGCCAAGAGTCTTCTGTGCACAGTGTTCAACTCGGCTCGTAGAGAATTGCAGGCAGCCTCGAGTGGCCTTGTCATAGACGTCTCCTCGATATACTTCTTGTGCCAAAATTCATGTCTCTGTTGTAAATAATTACATACTTTGCTCATGTATAATGTACAAATGAATAATTTCATCTCATGGTCATTCTTATTAATTAAGTTAATAAACAACCCCACAGCGTTTACCAACTACCTACCTACCTACATGAACGAGTAATTTTATTATGATTTTAAAATTAAAAGTTGAAAAGACTTTAAAAATAGTATTTGTACTTTCCCTTAGAAAAACCTTCACAGATTCTTGACATGCAACAATAATAATAGCGAGAAAATGAAAATATTAGATACGAAAGCTACCTAAGCTTGTAATTATTATACGATTGTTGTTGTTGTAGTTGTAGTAATTACAACTCTAGTACTTTTCACAGATTTCATTGTAACATTCTGAGAAAGTAGGAATAAAAATGGAGCGCTGGATTTGCGTGCAAATCCACATCCCTTTCTTTGCTTCCTAGCCTTGACCATATTGAGTGAGTGAAAGCCGTAATTGGGGTCACTTGTTACAGTTGAAATTGAGTTGGAGAAAAGAAAAGCGAAGTGTGAGATGGGAAAGTATTCGTTTTCTGAAAGGCATTTTTAGAAACATGCCACTGAACAAGGGTTTATCAAATGCTATTGAGACCACAGGATTTTTGCATTTCTAAAAATCAAGTGATCCGGCCTGCTGCTGCTGCTGTTTTTCTGAGGTTTTTTGGAAGTGGCGTGCGGTGCACGCAATCCTCCTCTTCTAGAGGAACGCAATGAAAACTAGTAAAAATAAAACGGCAAAATCTCACAGTATTTCTATATTCACCCAGTATAGACTTGGTGACTTTCTCCCAAATCTGCAGGCTCTTTGTTTATCTCCATTACTTACATTACATAACCTACACGATTTCATTACTGCTCATTTCGGGTTAAAAGTAACACAAAAACGAAATAAAAATCGAGTTCTCCAAACGAGGTAAACGCTGATTTCAATGCGACGTAATTGAGGTCATGTCACACTTCCACAAATACATTTTCTCCAAAACACACACGTGTATTCTTTTTTCTGCAAATGCTCCACGACGTTAGTAGGGAATAAAAAAAACTGCATAATTTTTTTTTACCCGATTGATTTTATCCCGTTTCTCTTTAATCAAAGTCTGCAAATCATTTGCGCGTTGAATCAACTCTGCACGTCGTAACTCAGCGTCGTGACGTAACTGGACCGTTTCCGCTATTTCCCTTAATATTTTGTCTCCTACACAGAAACGTGAAAAATGAAGGGAAACATTTATTAGCATGTCAAATCTCATGTAATTACACAGTTGCAAAAAATAAAATGTGCTTGTTGTAATAATTGGAAAATTTGAGTAAACTTAGAAGACGAAAAAATGTAAAATATTGCTTTCTGCTGAAAAGAAATAATGACAAGGAAAAGGCAGATTTTGTACGACCTAACAAATAAAAATTGGTAAACTAAAAATTAAAAAAATGTGGCGCATTAAAATGCGCTCTTTTCCATATTATACAATGTTCAGGTCATTAGTCAATATTTGCATGGCATTTTAGTTGACCCATCCTAGAGCATATAGTTTCCTTAGACGGTGTGCACTTACATCGAAAGATCTTTGCCAATCCTTCAGAAAAACACACACGGAGAGCGAGAGCGAGAGAGGGGGAAGTGAGTGAGGTATCAAGTTGAGTAGGCTTGCGTGTGACTGATTGATACTTGGTGAAAATTGCTCACGTTCTCTTCAATTTTTATTTCTTTTGTCATTTTATGGAAAAACGTTTCTCAGGATTTTTTGTTCAGGGTGGATTGAAAATTGGGAGTGAAATTGAATGTGAACTTGGGTCGGGAGTGGAGGAAATTAGCATTTAGATAGCCTTTGTATAAAAGTGAGTGAACATGACATTATCAAGTATTCATGAGGTTCATACGGTACAGTAGTTAGACATAGTAAGTGCCTCTTTACCATAAATTAAATTTTCTATAGAAAACGTAAACGAGCGACAACGATGACCGATTACCTACTAGGACAGAATTGCAGTGTGTACTTACTTTAGACTACTACAGATTACTTCCGGTTTCCTATTTAATGTATGTCATAATACTTACTACATTAGGCTGGTTTTTGTTACGGGTGTGGAGTTTTTAAAGGACTGAAATTTGAGTGGTTTACTGCAGTCTTCTGGTTAGGTTGGGACTTGTTTATTTATTATTAATCGGAATGGTGGATGCGAGGAAGTCTAACGGAAGTGGGATTACTCTGGAAGTTGTTATTCGGTAAACTACTACTGTTGCTACTACGAAGACTAGCAGAGGCTTGTGGAAGGTCTCTACTGGGGATGTGGCAGCTAAGGTCATCTGAATGTCATTCATGTAGAGTGCGCATCGACTTACGGTTATCAATGAGGGGCAACATAACGGAACTACTTTTATTATTAAGGGGAGGAGCGCGTTTTCGGGGGAAGGAATTGTAAAAGTCTTTTGAGAAGTTCATCGGGCCAGTCTGCGTCTGCACAGCTTTGTCCACCATTTGGACAGGCCCGGTCTGTCGAACTCGGAATGTGTAGAAGTAGCCTTCTTCAGAAGATATCGCTTTCCAGAAGTCAGAGGTCTCCTCTGGAATTGAGTCGATGACGACTCCACTTCTTGGCGTCCTGCCTCCACCGCCACCATTACTTCCATTGCAGCTTCCGCTGAGCACAGAAACTTCTGCTATGGTAGGGCTCCGAATCGAGCTCATGCTGCTGGACAAGTGTGACTTGTGAGAGGCGACTTTCTTCTTGGAGACGGGAGTGGAGGTGAGCAGTCCCCGCGATGGCGACATGTAGTAATCGATTATGCTAATATCCGGCAACGACTGGGGTGACTCCATTTTCGACTTTCGCAGATTCGTCAGACTTTCTTGATTTGGCCGTGAGTTTAATGAAGTGGTTGACACATGGCTCAACTTTCGCGTAGAATCACCCAGCGTTTTTGACATGGAGAATGAAGAGTTGGAGGTGACCTTGTTCGACCTGCTGTCAATCGAGTAACTTCTGTCTAGACTTCCATACGGAGTTTGAATGCTCTTCGTGTTCCGCATGAAGTTTTGAATTCTCTCTTCCACGTAAATCCTTCGTTTCTCCCTTGCCAACGCTTGTCTTGCCAAGGTGGTTTTATTCAGACGTTGTGGATAAACCGCAGGCTTGCGTGGATCTGGGTACGGCTTTGGCTTCTTTTTTGCTAACACCAGCAGGGGAACAGTGGCGGAAGTGAAGTCTTCCGTTTTCTGTTTCTTCACCAGGTACTGCTTTTTCCCAGGAGCATGCAGAGGCAAGCTGGCGAGAGTGTGCTGCCTCAGGATTTTCCCTTCGTCCACTTCATTTCGCCGTCGTTGTTGTACAAATTTGTTGCTATTGTAGTGACCGTGACGACTCTGTTGATGAATACTTTGATGACTGCTGCTTTCCTGGAAACTTTTGTCAAAATCCTCGTAGCCACTCTCCGCTTCAAAGTCCTTTTCATAGCTGTAACTTTTCTCGGAAGCCTCGAAACTCTGCTCGGAAACATCATACCGTTTATCGGAGTGTCGCGTGAAACTGTCATCCAACTTTTCCGAACTGTAGAAGGTCTCATTGTACTCGCAGTGGCTGTCGTAGAAAGAGCTGTTCGAATTTTTCATTGCATCCTCTTGAATGAGTTTTGTGATCTCTTCCTCATACCCATCCGATTTGGGTGGCGTGGGGGTGGATTGTGGCTCAGACTCTGGCGGCGACTCGCTCTCCTTTCCCCCTTCGTCACTTGTAGTATCACGCTTCGTTTCAGGTTCTGTGGGCTCAAAGCTCTCTTGAGTCGTCTCAGCGCTTGCTTTCCCCTCAGTCTCACTTTCTTCATCACTGGAATGCAAGAAGCAATTATAATTATAAAGTGACTGTTTCTGCATTCCATAGACGAAGACTTTCCAATTTTATTGCAAAGGGAAATTTGATGAATGTCTTACCTTTCAAATATGTTGGCAGGAGGCATCTCATCCTGTGTAACAATAATCGTTACGTCTTCGTTTCCTGTCTCCTCAGTTGCAGGTACTTGATTCTCCACAGGTTCATGGTTTTCTCCTTGTTCGCTTTCACCACCCGCCATTTCAACTTTCTCCTGTTTCTCCTTGTCCTCTTCCTCTGCAGTCTCTGCCTCTATTTCAGCTTCATCTTGCTCGAATTGCTCAACTGTTGCTTCGTCTTCCAGAATCGTGTTAAGCGGAGATTTGCAACTTTCTTTTATTTCCTCACTTTCCTCTGCTTTCTCTTCTGATTCACAAGTTTCTTCGATGATGTCTTCTGCTTGAATTGATGATGGGTCAACCGTCTCAACTTCAACTTCAACTTCGCCCTCATTTTGCAGAACAGAAGCGTCGTCATTCATAGCAAATTCTTCATTTTCCACTACAATCGCTTCATTAGTATCCTCATCCTCGAAGGTGGCCACCGCATCCACCTCCAACTCCACCTCCTCCGTTTCCGCTTCTACACTTTCAACAACTTGCGATGATGGAATGTCCGACTGTATCACCTCATCTGATAAAATGAGTTCATCCTCTTTTAGAGGAGTATCATTATCGTCAGCTTCTACATTATTAGGCTCTTCAGCTTGCAACAGGGGCTCATTATTTGGCAACTGACTTTCGTCCAACGGCTCAACAGTTTCTTCCGGAGAAGATTCCTCCTCTTTCTCAGGCGTTTCGTCGACTACGCAAGGCGCAAAATCTGAGAGCAACTCAGGTTGCTCAGATATTGGCGGAGGTTTAACTTCCTCTTCTTCTTCAGACATTTGTTTCGAAAGAGGTTCTTCAGAGGGTTCGTCATCTTTTGGCAGCAGGAGCGACTCATCGAGTTGCAGTAGGGAGTCGTCTTGGAGTAGCAGCATGGAATCATCTAGGATATCTCGATTCTCTTCAGCATCGTGTTCACCTTTCCCCGAATTTCTCCCAGAGTTGTCGTTCATAATAGCCTCGTCGTAGGTGAAGAAAGAGGATTCTGGACCTGCCTCCAACTCTTCCTCTTCGTCGCGCTCATAGAGAAACTCCAAGTTTCTCCCTTGGCTAGCGCTATAATCACGGTCAGTACGGAATGCGACAGTTGTCGTTTTTGTGGTGGTAACAGTGGTCACTGTTGTTGTCGTATTGTCCGTGTTGGACGTCGTTGTGATGATCTCCTTCGTTTCCACAATTTCCTTTGCACCATCTTCATCGTCGTCGTCTTCTTCATACAAATCGTCTTTCAAATCCTCCCCCATGCTCTCAAAGGAGTCGTCTAGCGAGCCAATGTTGAGCTGGTCGTGACCTTGCTTGAGGTCGCCGAGAACATCGTACGCCTTGCTCTGAATCACAGTGTTCACGGTATCGACGGAGCTCGGACTTTCAGTCGTTCTGTCTGTAGACAGAGAGGTTTCCGTGGTTCCTCTTCTATCAAGTCTGGAAGCTGACATGACGGTGACGCCAGTGGCACTACTGCTGCTTCTGCCACTTTCTATCACCTCTTTACTTTTCTGAGTCCTCTGAGGTAGCAATGGTCGCGGTTTCGAAGACTCCGATTTGGATTCACATGAAGAGCAGTATGGGCAAGGTGCAGGTTGAGGAGTCGCGTCTGGTGGCGATGTCGCTGGCGAGCCAGTCGTCGTTCCTGCCAGGGTTCCTGGTGCAGATCTTGTGATTTGAATGTCATCGTACGCAGCTTGCCTGGCGACAATCTCTGCGCGGGACTTGGACAAGTGATTTTCTTCCATTTCCCTGTTGTATTCCTCGATGATATCTTTGTAGTCATCGGGATTGTTGTAGGATGATGTGAACTCGGAGAAGGGGGTTGGCGACGGACTAATACTGATCGGTGGGAAAGGCGTGGTAGGCTGAGGAGACTCATCTCGCTGCTGCCTTTTGCTCGTCACGTGAACCGCCGGAAGAATTATTGTAATATTCATTCTGATTCAATCGAAACTGTCGCACTTTTCGAGTCAAATTAGAAAAATAGTCGCTCTCGATCGTTTCGCAAATTTCATTCGAAATTTTCAAACAAAGGGAACTGAGTCACCATTAAAACAAGTTTCTCTCTCTCGCACAAAAATAGAATTCTGAGCAAATTTGAAAAACGGCAGACTTTGAGCACCCACACTGATAAAAGGGTCACCAAGATTCAATGCACTTCACAAATGACAGGATGGTGCAGTACCACTCTTCTCGGCTTCGTCAGCACTCCTCTTGAGAACATGGCGCTGACTGAGTTGAGAGTGGGGAAAATGTGATTGAAGATCAAGTTGACAAATGGTGATGTGGCGATGATGGTAGAGGACAAGCCAAAGTGAAATGAATTGGCTTCCACTTTCTCGCCAGGGTATGAATTAGAAATGTGTGTGGTCACATAGAGTAACCCGGGCTTGTTATTACTTAGAAAGCTGGAAGACTACTGAGAAGGCGAATGTATAAATAAAAGAGGGCAGGGAATTTGTCGCTTGTGTGTGACTGTGTGGCTCTGATTCTGCCTGATATGCATAATTCCATTCTTTCCTTCCAAGTCAACTCCAGTGATTGAAGGGGCCGCAGCACAGCGGTCTTTGTTTGTAGCACCGCTCCGTCGCTTTCTATTTACTATATTTATGATGCTGGTATATGGAATATTTCTAAATGGTTTTTGCACTCAAAAAATAATGTGTGACAGCGGCCAACCGACCGACCGACATCACATCATCAGTGAAATAGTAGTGCACGGGAATTTTTACTCCTGGCTTTTCTTCAGTTGACCTACCCACTTATTAACACCTTTTTTCATGCACAGCGAAAATCTCGGATTTCTTTCCATGCTCCTGCTGCGTTACGAGCACAACTCCCTGCACAAAATGTGCAATACATGCTTATTAAAAGGATTGCTGATTGGGAGGTTGCAGAGAAAGTGGAGAAACGCTGCCTTTCTCTTTTCTTTCTTGAAAGCAGCTCGACCTGATTTCCTTTGTTATCACACCTGAAAATCTCGCGCAGCTTGTATATAGAGAGTTGGCGTGTTTATGATTGTGGCAGAGAGAACCACAAAGGCAATGTCTGCACATGGGCAAATTCACATAGGCAGGATGAAATCATAAAATTCCTCGTAGTCGTCGATGTCGTTGTCGTCAGCCTAAACAGGATTATTATTATGATCAACCGTTGATTTTTGTCACAAATTCACGTCTTTTTCACTATTGTGCTAGTTAAGTAGGTACATAGTACAATATTGTAAATAAATATGCATTCACGTACTAATTTTTTTCTTCCATAACAGCACAACGGTAAAAAATTCTCTGATGTGGTTTTCTAGTTCACGTGCGAAATTGTTTCGCTCTGGCAAATTTTCCTTTGTTTACCTTTTCTCCTGAGACGGTGACGGCGCTCTAGATGAGCTCTGAGCCAATCTAATGACTGTTCAATACCTTCAATAGCTTTCATGATTCATGTGGTTTTGGCATGTGAATTGGTTGGTGAGGGGAGAAAAAAATCTGTGCTTTGTATTGTAGTTAATGCAGGAACAGGATGCATTATTATTCAATTTCATATGATTATGTAAATACATTGAGTAATAAAATTACAGTGTAAAATGCACTATTATTATGTACATAGTTGTGTCTCGCTTCGCTCTCGTTGTTCCTGCTCGACCCTATCCGAATGCTCCACTTTTCCTTTAAGAGAACGTATGTGTGACTGTTATGTCACTAATTGACTTCTCATTCATGTCAAATGCACAAGTCCAGCAAGCACTCCAGGATATAAATCTTTGTTGCTGGTATATTTGAAAAGTCTTACGAGGAGTTATTTGCGAAAATTTGTACATTGCATGTATGAAGTGTTTTTTCTTTTTAAAAAGCTAGGCCAATTATGAAGGTCTGTGCACATAAATACTGCGAATTCGTGTCAGAAGCGAAGGAAAAGGCTTGAAGTGGCCCCATTGTTGGCTGCCAGAAAAATAGGTAGAGGTTCCGTGTCACATTTGTGTAAGTAGGTACAAAGTCATTCTGTCACTAGATTTACTATTATGAAGTGGCGCTTTTACGAATGCGGGTCAGCCAATGAAAAATAAATTGTATACAAAGGAAAGCAATAAAATGATGTAATGGAGCACAAAATCTGTCTTAATTGTTGTAGGGAGTGGATAATAACAATTAGTTAATTGGTGATCATGATCATTAAGTACATCTTAAAAGGAGAAAAGTGTGCCTTTGCTTACTTCTTCGAGCCAAGCTGTGGTGGCAGAGCTCGTGACAAATGTGTGGCGGTGTGTCTTCACGAATCAGCAGAGGCAATGGGCTCACAAGCCTTGGATCCTCGTTCGGCAGCACTTCGAGTAAATAGATTTCTGGCTCTGGGGAAAACGGCGGAATGAAATTCTTCACTTTCAGTTCCACCTCCTGCTTGGGTTTCAGCTATAATTTTTAAAAATAATACATTTTTTTATTTAAAAAACTAGTCACATTAAATGGTGGGCGGTTTCAAATAAGATTTTGTTTTGCAAATAAAAAATCTGTGAATTTTGATGACCTAAGACAAGGGAAAGCAATTAAAGTCATGGATAGGTATTCCACTAATTACACGTTGCGGGTAATATGTTAATGTTTATTAGGCCACAATCAAGTAAACTGCTGAGATTTGCATACGAAAATGGATAAGGTTTTATTGGAGTAGGGAAAATCCGGATTTATCATTAGACGCAATCAGAGAATTGGGGATTGTGGAGGATTGCATGAGTAAGGCGGAATACAGCCACAGCTTCGCATGCGGAATTCAGGGCTGCACGCTTCTTCAGTCATGGTTAGTTTTGCATGCGCGCACATTACGCTATAAAATCAGGTAAAGTAATTAAAGGTTGCCCACTCCGGAGTCATGAATCATAATGTTGTGGTTGCGAATTGTAAGGCTGACTTGTCAAAGTGGGTCAATGGGCTTCGAAGGAAACTGAAAATTGAAACGAAATCCTGCTGACCTCATTTTCTCTGGCGCACGCCTCTTTTCATCAAATCTGTACAGGCGTCCGCTTTTCCATGCACATTACATAAATACATTTTATTACATGTGCTAGCATTCTGGAACCAGAGAGTGGACAAAATTAAGGAGGAGTTAAAACGGAAGCACTTGTGCACAGCACAGAAAAAGTCTCACTTTTATCGGAGGAGGGTAAAAATAAAAAATGATTTTTCTTTTCCGGATTAATCTAGTTTCAGGTAAGAAAAGGAACAAGCTCGGTGAACTAAATTTGTTTTCTGTTGTAACATTGTACATTAAGGGAGTTAATTTCATGTCAAATTATCATTTCCTCTCCAGTTTTACTCTTACCTGTATAAAAATATTTCCGACTGCTCTCACAAAAATAAAATCACGGGGAATTAAATCAGGTCCAAGTTGAAGCTGCAGCTCTCGCCGAAGATTATGTATGCTGAGTTGAGGAAGCACTCTGGAAATCAGAAAAGAAACCGTTCACTCAATTAAAATGAATTCCATTTATTAACTGAAGATTTATTCATTATTTATTATTTTATTTGAATAGTTATGGATAGAGAAAAATTCGCTCGTTTTCTGCTCGACTGCATCGATGCAAGAATTTTTGCAGTTTTTTTCTCTCAGAAGAATTGCATCAAAAGGAATGCTTAAGATTGATTTGCGTCATCTGATGAACATTAACGGTTCACGTGGGAAAAACGGCACACCTGCTCATTAGTCATCAGATATTTTTGGTAAGCTTGGGAATTGGAAGAATGTAAAAAAAACGGATAAATAAATAGTGTAAAAGTACACCAAGCGAAGGAATGGTTTTGTTTTGTGTGAGGCAGAAAGAAGAAATATTCTGTCTAGGACTTGGATACATCCGGTCTCGCTCTGCGATTTCCGTAGTCCTTCAGCAAAATCTAGGAGTCAAATCAGAACCGATTCCAACGTAACCCCGTGCAATAGCCTTAACCGGAGTGCACCTTTTTTTCCTCCAGTCCACACACCACAGCACGTTTTCATGCATTCATCATCATTATAAATAACAGTCATTCAGATAATGATATCGGGGGAGATTTGCAAAAAATGTGCATTCGCAACTATTTTCGCAAAAAGATCGTTCATAATATCAGTATCTTGCATTGCAATTTTGCCACGATATTCATTGCAAGCAGTTTTCAATATTGAAGGAATAAATTTGATGTATTGGTCAGCAACATTAATGAATTATGATGACGGCAATACTACAGACGCCTTTTAATATTTTAGAAAACAAAGAAGGAAGGTCATCGTCATGTTTTTCTCCCACGCCGCGCCGCCTGTCCCGACTGGACTTTAAAAATTCGTTTCCTTCCTTTGTCCGCTTATATATTATGTAGCATGTTTAACAGTACCACAGAATGGTACAGGTGCCATCTATAACCATTAAACGAGACAAGGCTACAACACAACAGACTATCAAATTGCATCATTTGTTTAAAAATGTAGCCTTGACTTTACTCAAGCAACGCATGATATTCTATCGAATTGTAAATAATACTTAAATAAATTATAAGGGAACGCATTTCTTGGTGATTTTGTCTTTTTACATTAGAGAAACGAAATGATTTGACGAGAAAGGAGGTCCACTTTGTTGCCTTGTTGCATATCTCATTGTGTTTGAAAATGAATGGGAAAATTTTGTATTCGGATTGGCCACATGACGCGGTATAATATTCAAGTACATTAGTTCCTTTTGTCCATTACCTTTCTTTGTGTAAATTAACATTGAAAAGAATAAATGCGAAGGAAAATTCTTTTCAAAGTCCAATAAATAACTTTTATTACTAGCCGAAAGAAAGAAAGTTGCAGGGAGTTTTTTGTATTCTGTTGTAGTAGTGACTGACTACTGAAATGTTTTTTATGATAATAGTGCGTCATGTCATGTCATTATGAATTTCCGAAGCAAAACAAGAGCCAAGCGAACTTGGCCGGTCATTGAATTTCCAAGGAGGAAGATGGCTTTAATGACTTGACTCGCTTCTCTCTCTGAGCACTTGGTGACTGTGTTTAGAGGAAAAGTTTGTCCTAGTTTTTCGCATATGAATACTATTATGATGTTATTATTCTTCTTTGTTTGTTCTTGCTGTATTGCTTTGTATTCTTTACTTGATTCCTGCAAAGGCTACCGTCATAGTCTTTTTTAGACAATGAGACAAAAGAGTTGATGGATAGCTGCTGGACGGAGGCATTTTTTTTCTTCTTTTTTCACTTGGGGAAAATAAAGGGCCGGCTAACAAGTATTTTTTGTGTGAAGGGGTGATTGAAGGAAAAGCGGTGGTGCTGCTGCTGAGATTTCCAAGGTGGGCGAGTAACCTTCGAGTGCAAGGTTTTCTTCTATTGATTCGTGGTAATCTTTCTTATGGCACCCGTTTCCGATACAATCTCCTTTTTTCTCTTCTTTATGAATGAAGAAGGAGAGAAAAAAGAAGCCGAAGAAGAATGGCGAATAGGTAAATAAAAGTTTACCTTTTTCATTTCGCCCTATTAAATATGGACTCATATCGCGAACACAAATTTTCATTTCTTTTCTCTCCTGGTATGTAATGGTGATAGATGTGCAAAAAAATTATACGTAGGTCAGTCAATAAAAATGACGCTCCATGCATTGCATCCACTGCACTCGACACTCGCAGTTGATTGGAAGTTGACTTGAGCCGTGCCTCATTTTGTGATGGAAGGATGTCTGCATGTTTTGATAAAATTGGAAATAACATGCAATGCAAGTGATTCGCCTTGATACTACAACTCTGACGCTCACCAGTGCCTCTCATGCTGATCAGAATGGAGCACTGCAAAATTATCTTGGAAAATATGAAATTGCTCAGAGTTGGATGTGAAGGTATTTAGGATACCTATTTTATGTAGATATACGAGTATTTAGTCGTTCTGATTCATTTAATGTTGATTGTTAGTTATTAATACACTAATTAGTAAAATCATGCAAAATTTCGATGAGATGATTTCATTACCTCACAAATCCCAGAGAGATCCCTTCCTCGACAATATTGTGTCGGTAGAGCCTTCGGCAGAGAACCCACTTCTCGCGAGGTACAACGTACACTTGTAAATCAACCAACTACAACAAACAAGAAAAACATTTGATTCCCTTACACTTTCCAATTTTGATACACTTTTCACACTCTTCAAATTGCACGTTTGCCATGACATGATTTACTGAAAATCTTGCATCAATGACTGAATGTCACAAAAGTCTTACCATTGTGACTGGGTAAGAAGCTTGAATTCGACTTTGTCGTCCACTTGATTCGCTAATTCCGGTAACACTTTTTCTTCCTCTTGTGCCCCTTCTCAAACTTCCCATACTATGGATAAGACACTAAATTATAAAATTGTTGGAGCAGAAATGCTCTTTGTTCAGAAAACGAGTGATTTGATTGCACAGGAAAAGTTGCACTGAAACTAAAAACACCTTTCGGACTTTCAATTCTTTTTCGTAGCACTTTTGTGTTCAAACAAAACTAGATCTACTTTTGAGGTCCACTAGAGAAACGAAAATCCTTCTAACGTCCCCACACTACTTACTTACTAATCTAAATTTCCTCCCGGAGAAAATCCGTTCCTCATGTTTTACTTTTTTCGGAAAACTTCACAGGACACATTTTGTCTGTCTAATTTCAACTACCACAAAACCAAAAAATCACCAATCACTTTTTCAGATTAGTTGCTAATGATTGAGTGATGATTTTCGGATCAAAAAACCAATTAATGTGTAATGGGAGAGTGGCTAAGAGGATGAGAGGCAACAGGGAGGCCTAATTGTGGTTATGAGAAAAGTGAGGTGACTACTGATTCCTTTGAAGAAAACATGGCACTGGAAGACGAAGACTTCAGGCGCTCCATCCGCCAAGTTACAGACAGAGTTTTTATGACTACTTTATTATAACTGCTCTACCAAACACATACGTTCCGCTCTGCTCCGCTACAATAAATACAATGCAGTCGTACGCGCGTGGTCAGATTGCGATGGAGTCGACTTAAAAATGGTCCATTCTCGTTGGCAATTCACAGCCGTGTGGCAAGACGACGTCCAACGTCGACCCACTTTCTTGAATGAGTTCATCGCTTTTTACATCTTGCAACCATTCATGATCAAAGGCCTTACTGCCCTCATTTGCCTCCATGGAATGCATGCATGGGGCCCATTTGCCGTTGCCACTCGATACATATCTAACCCTCCATCCAATAGTCAAGTAGTGTGCCACCGCCACCCGTCTTCGCCTCTCCACTAAATCACAGCGAGCGCGAGAGTTGTACACAATTTTAATGGGAATGCCTCCACCAACACCGTCGCCACTTCTTCAAAACAGTCACTGGAAGAGTCACTTACTCACATGAATTTCACTCTGAGAAAATGCATGACTATCGCAAACTAACACAATGGAAGTAGTGGAGATTTAGGTAGCTGTGTCAAGTTTTCTTGAGCTCGCAAGTAGTAATCAGATCGCCACTTACCACAATGCGATCTTTTGTTGTTCTTATTTACCATTAACACTGGAGTGAAAGTCAGGCCGCTCCATGTAATGTAAGGAGCTGCTTCTGTTGTTGTTGTTGTTGCTCCTTGGCTTCTTTTTCTTTGTTGAGGCGAGAAGTGAAGTGAGCAGTGACGGGCCCACCTCCTGAGCTTAGAGAGAGAAAGAATGTGTCATATCGCAGTTATTTACTTACTCAAATCCACTGCAGCCAGTTGCTATACTTTCTCATTCTGACACACAAAATATGAATAACAATAAGCGGAGGAGAGAAAAGAAAAAATCGCAACGGCTATGCATCGCAAATGTATGCATGTGGTCTACATACCTGACGCCTTTCTCTTTGTTGTGTGCAGTGACTGGATGTGGTTGTGTGGGCCTTGAGTTTCATGAGCAGGGTGGACAAAGAGTTACAAGAAATAAGGAAAATGTAATGAATTGCTAATAATGTTAATAATTATGTGCTTTTATTGCTAGCGAAAAATTAGGGAAAATAGGGGAGAGAAAGCTAAACCTACAATTAGCGAAATGGTGAAACTAAACTAACGATAGGTTAAGTCTTCAGAAAGCATGCTTAAAATTTATCGCCCTTGCGATTAACATTCATTTTCATCAACTTTGCATAAATATTTGGAAACGTCTGCTGCAGTCTGGTTTTTTATGCCAGGCTCCTTTGAGGTACTGTTTAAATGACATCCAATCGTATAAAATATCATTTAATTACAGTTGTGGTCATAGCTATTAATTGCGTGGTCAGTTTTCTGAATTGAAGTGTATGAAGCTGGCGGAAATTGAGTTTCCCCTGTTTTTTCTGTTTGTTGACGTTCCTCAGTTGATCACTTAGCAGACAAGAAAAAAAATCTGTGCCTCCACCCCCGTAAAAATAAAAAGAACTCATACAGTGGATAATCTATCCACACCAGGGTATTTCAGGTGTCACAATTTCAAATCAAATGCAGAAAGCCATGGAAAAGCACAAGAAGCATAAACACATTCCTGTTATGTTCATACTTTGTGGTTTTTGTTGTTTTCTTTATGGTAATCTTTGCTAAAAAGTTGACTGTCGTAGGATTGATGGAGACCGGAAGTTAGTTGCACGCTTGCTGCTCCACTTGTGAAAGACAGGGGCAAAAGCGGCAGAGGTGTGTGCATGTCCACTGGTAAAGAAGAGAAAGTGCTACTTATTACTATAATATAATGGCAGTACCGGTCCAAAAACTTTCGACTGTTCAAATCAAGTGATTAACGCTTTTACCATAGCGTAACGTAACTCATATTACTACAATTTACACTACAATGACAAAGTGTACCCTTTCAACGCGATGATACTATGGTTGCATAATACTACCACACGATCATTTTCAGCATTAGTTACAAAAGTGGTAAGGAAAGAAAGCGGAATTTTTATTCTGTATTTGAAACACTTTGTAACTAATACGAACGTTAAAAATTATATACATAGTAGCAAAAATACAAAATGCTGCTGCTGCTATATGCAGACTTTGTAGACGTGGAAGGCCACCGGATTCATTGAGCGGACCTTGACGACCGGGTTATCAACATGCAATCTCCTCATTAAGTACACTTGCGATTTAGGAATACTTTTCTTTCGCCAATTTCTTGCCCACATTCGTATTAACTTTATACGTTTTCTTAGCCTGTGGTGGACATTTGCAGAAAGATGAATGATATAAATATGAATATGAATATAGAGATGGTTAAATTAAGTTAAAAAAGGAGGCATGGCAGCAGCTAATAAATCCTTTAACTCGCTCACTTTCTTACTACGGATTTTAAGTAGCACACGAGTCTTCAGTTTTATGAAGGATGTCGAGTTCTGCCTTTTCTCATCTTCATTATCATCATGGAAAGCGATACGAAACTAAAAGTTATCCATCAATCAAGCTAGATCCGTACCCATTTTTTGTACACCGTTTATTCTCGAATGTAAATTTGTTGCTAGAGAATGCTAATGAAAAAATTGATATGCTAATCAGAGATGGATGCATTTTCATAGTGATTGTGATAGCGAGAGCGAAGTAAAAAGCATGCGCAGTACTTTTTATGTTCATATTTATATAAACAGTGTATGGAAGACGGACGCATTGTTGGTATTCAATATTACACCAGATTACTATTTCAGGGGATCATTAAAGAGAGCAGCTCGAAGGTGGAGTTTTCGTATTTCATTTTTGTCGGAGGAGAGTGAGCGTTATGAGATTGTGAGTTGAGTAACGACGAAACGATACCTTTTCTTTATTACGAAGGGAAAGCAGCGGAAATTGTATTTCTCCGGAGTCTTGTCCTAGTTTAGAGAATGACGTGATCTTAACAAAGTCGGGTCACTGGCACATGCATAGTCACACTTTGCTGGAGGTGTTAGTTAGCGTTAGCCCTGGCTCCACTGGCACAGTAAGGCTAAATTCGGCGAAGAAAAAGGAAATAATTCAGGTTTAGGTAGACACGTAATATTAGAGTTGGCTGTTGCTTATGCGAACGGATTTAATAATATTCAATGACTTTTATTAATTTAATAAAAACCTATTTTACTCACGAACAAAGTGCGCGTGAGCATTTCATTTTGGAGGCTGGAACAATTATTTCTTTTCTTGTGTGCCACATACAGATTTCTCGAGTTTTCCGCTCTGGAATGAAAGGAGGGACTATTCCTGGAGTGGAGTGCAGTTAAATTCTGATGGAGAATAGTTTAGCGGGTCAGACGGTCACCCAACGAACAAAGGTTTTTCGTAGGATAGGACTTCCTGCGCATATCTAACGAAACGAAGAAAATCAAACGAGTCTAGTGAAAAACGGAATTATTTGCATCGCTCGAGCTATTCACTGTTGGCTTGGCTACATTAATATTAGCGTGACTTGATGTGGCTCATATTTCATTCCAGACAGTGAATTACTCGCACGCATTGAAGCATAGAAATTGACCTTAGGAAATCAGAAAAACGCCATCTGCAAGATGTCAAGACACACGGTAAGTTGAACTGAGTGAATACAAAGCGGAGGACGGCCGTATGAAAAGAAAAATTTATGTCATTGACAATCGAAATAATTCTCTTTTTTCAGCAAGAAGAAATTGCAAAACAGTTTGACTTGCCGGAGCGGCAGTCAAAAATTGATACTTTGCTTCGGGAGCCCGAAATCTATTGTATATGCCGGTCTTCGGATTCCACAAGGTTTATGATGTACGTATCACAATTTTATTTCCTTTTCCCAGGGAGTCGGTGTCGGTACACTTTCAATGTTCTCATTTTCATTTTCCCCATCTTGCACAACAATGCCCTTTTATTACACCGATGACCATGTTTTTTTCTAAGTGGGTGGCATTTCCATTGTGGAAGAATAATAAAAGAGTAATCATGATCTCTGCAGTGCGTGTGACGCCTGTGAGGAATGGTATCATGGAGACTGTGTCAATATCACCCAGTCTGACGCGAATAACATCCACCATTACTATTGTCAATGGTGCATTGAAAAGGACCCGAGTCTGGAAATTGAATACAAGAAGAAAAGCTCGTCCGGCCATTCAAAGGACAAGCATCACTCCAAAGGCGAAAGAAAGGCTGGACGACCTAGGAAAAACGTGGAAAAAACTTGCAAGCTCCAATTATTGCGTTTAACTTATATGCATGATAATGATTTAATTATGTACATATGCGCTGTATGGAAAAAACAGACTTAATTGTTGACAATTATAATTGACGAAAGTGTTCACTTTACTTTCACCAGTGTCCGACGAAAAGCCGGAGAAAGCGAAGCCGAAAAAAGGATGTGGCTCCTGCTCTGGATGCACCAACAGGAGAGATTGTGGGAGATGTGAGAATTGCAAAAAGAATCGGAAAAGGGACAAAGATAGCAAAAAGAAGATTTGCGCAAAACGAATGTGCGTCTTGGACACGGTCAAGGTGAGCGAGACGAGACGCGATGTCGATAAATGTTCAAGTGGAGGTGGAGGTGGAAGTGGAGCAAGAAAAGCCAGTGTCAGCCGTATTTTTAATATTTCTGACTTTAGTAGTGTTCATCATTTATTTATTAATTACTTGTCCTAATAAATTTTTTATTATGAATTTTGAAACAGAAGGAGAAAGAAAAGGATACGATTCAGAGGTCGATGAAAGAGGAGGCATCGACCGTTCTCACCAGTAAGCAGCTGTACACAGTTCAAGATGATGAAGAGGAAGACGACTGGGTGCCCCCTCCCGCCGAAACGACCACAAAATCATCCAGCAAAAAGCAGAGTTCTGCTAGGCGAACGAAGGTAAATAAAATGATTTGAGGAGCAGAAGCATTGACTTGAACTGATTCACAGAGTTTGATATTTTGAAATATATTTTTTTGCTGTTGTAGAAAAAGTCGGAAACAAAATCCCGAAAACAGAGAGCGATGAAATCTGAACGTCAGCGTCACCGTTCTGAGACCTCTGAAGAAGAAAGTGACGAACCTGACCCAAGACAATGCTTTTGGTATGACTGTTGCAACGAGGTGAAACCTAACTCAAAGTATTGCAGTGAGCAGTGTGGAATCCGGATTGCCACTGATAGAATTATGAGGGTACCACATTTCATTTCATTTTTATTTTTTCACTGGGTTATTTTAATTGGCATTGTGACTTATAATATTACACGGGAAAATTAAACAGTTGCTTCCTGGACGTATCCAAGAGTGGAATCTGACGCCGTGCCTGGCAGAGGAGATTAATAAAAAGGAACTGGACTCGATTCGGCGAAAGCAAGCTGAAAGTCGGGGTGCTTTGGAGGAGCTCGAAAGCAAGAGAATCGTATGTTAATCAGCAACATCTTTAATTGGACATTATTAACTACTTTATTCAATTTTATGTCATTCATGCGTAATTTGTAGGCACTGGATGCGCACATCGAGAAAATTCAGAAGATCGAGATTAATCCTGATTCTGATGAGGAGGAGCAAGAAGAGGAGGAAGGCTCGATTTATTGCGTCACTTGTGGTCACGAGGTCCCCATCAAGTCTTGCATCAAGCACATGGAAAGGTGCTACAATAAAGTAAGTGGAGTTGTTACAGCATCATAACATGAACTCTCATTTTCCATTGTAATGTGTGGTTAATTGGATTTTTTTAAATGTGTCTTAGTACGAAAGTCAAACTTCATTTGGATCAGCATTTAAGACTGGATTGGAAGGAACTCCCATTTTCTGCGACTTTTACCACCCCATCAATCGTACCTACTGTAAGCGTTTGAAAGTCCTGTGTCCCGAACACTGCAAAGATCCCAAGATTAAGGACACTGCTGTAAGTCATCTTAAAGTGAAATGGAAACATTTTAGTTATAAATGAGACCTAGACCTATACTTACTTAAGTATTGTATTGATCGTGCCTTCCAGATTTGCGGCTATCCGATCTCACAAATCTTCACCGGCCCGACTGATCAAATCTGCCGAATCATTAAAAAGAAGTGTAACAAGCACCACTGCTGGGAAAAACTACGTCGGGCTGAAATAGATCTGGAGAAAGTTCGATATGTAAGTAACAAAACTCGTAAAAGTTTTAAATATTCTTATAATGCCCCATAATTTTTTTCTGAGTCCGGAAGTCAACTTTATAATTTTATATTTTTTAATAGTGGCTTAAATTGGACGAGTTGTACGAGCAGGAGCGACAAGCGAAGCAAGCCTTGACTAACCGAGCTGGCGTTTTGGGTCTTTTGCTTCACTCCACCTTTGACCACGAAGTCCGGGAGAAAATCCAGAAACAGTTCGCAGAGGAAGCAATGAAGCAGAAACTCGCTGAGGAGCAACAGGAACGTGAGCGTCTCGACAGAGAATCGGGTATTTCTGATACAGAAATGGAAATGGGTGATAATGATGATGATGATGAATAACGTGGCGTTTCAATTGAAACGTGGGAAATTGGGAAATTCCTTGTGCTAAATTAGCGGCCAATGTTTGATGAGAATGGTTTCAGAAGCTTCAATTGACTTTGACGATTTTGATGTTCAAGTTCAAAGTGAGCATTCAAAAAGCCGAGAGCATCGCAAGTCTCACCACACCAACAGAAGCTCTGAGGCAGCTGAAGAAATGACAGCTTCCAAACTGTATAAAATCAATACAAATAAATAATTAAGGGGCGCCAATGGAATCCGATTAAAATTGAGAATGGTCGGTAAAATGTTAGTTGTTAATAAAATTTAATCGATTCTCGTTGGTTCCCCTTGTCTCCTATTTTTTGTGTAGATATTTAGATTTGTCTAGAGTTTAATAACTCTTAATTTTATTTACTTACATATTTATTAAAGCATTTTTATTGTGCTGGGTCAATTTCAATTTGTTATACAATGAAAATGATTAAACATCAATGGATTTTTTATACGTACTCAATCTGACAAAACCAGTTCATTCACACCATTATGATTACATACTCATGACCATGATCACACTTCTCGAACTAGCCAATTAGTTAAATTGTTCATTGTCACACAGTTTTCTGGTTCGATGGTATGGAATTAAAACTAACAATTTATGCATATTGAGATAATTAAAGCATACTTTTATTAAAACATTTCACTTGCTCTTCGTGACCATGGCCAAGTTTTGATTGTGAAGCAGAGTGATTAGGAGTTTTAATTTCCTTTATTGCATTCCACTAATTAAGGAATTAAATATTACATTAGAATATTGTGTAAACTATCTATGACTACTGCACAAAGTGTAACTGTTTTCCATTGACACGTGACAATTAACCATGATTAAGTTTAAATACTCACAAAAACAAAGTGTAAGTATGTAAGACAAAATTTTACCAATCTATAATTACCTACGGGCGCAGAGACTTGGGAAAGTTTCACATTTGGTCGACCGCAGGTTCTTTCTGTTCTACAAAGAAAGCGTTTGTAAGCAATTAATTCTCGTTCATAATGGATAGGAAAATAATGATTAAATTTACAATGAAAAATATTAAACCTGAATCGAACGAACCCTCATGAGTCGCTGCATGCGGAGGAAGCATTCAAGTGGGCACCCATCGGATCCCATCACTCTCCTGTATTCCGCTGCGTCCTGGCTGTCGCCCAAAAGATCGTTGGACCGCTTGCCCCAGGCTGGTGAAAAGTTGACCTGTGCCTCGGTGGCTTCGAACCAGGTGAAAGCGAGAACGGTGTAGAGAAGAACAGCGATGGCGAACAATGAACGCATCTGAAATATTTGAGAGAAAAAATATATTTCTGAAAATAAATTTAAGATTGATTCTGAGCTCGGTAAGGCCAGACTACCTTGATAAGTTGAAGAGATGGAAGGAACTTTTCCTTGCAGAGTTTCTTGTGCTATTGAAGCAAACTTTCTTAATGAAGGATTTCTGGCAAACTTTGGAGATGTGGTAAGAAAGACGAGAGATGAAGATCTGATGCTCAATTGCATTCCCGAGCCAGTTTATATATTACTCCATTCCCTTCCGTATGGACAAAAATGGGGTGAAATCAGGAAATTGAATGGGCGGTCAACAAGGTATCAGTTGGGCAAACGGTCCACTTCAAATATTAGGATTAAAAATTTCTTAGAGGAAAAAAATCTCCAGTGATGTTTGAGCAAAAGAAAACGTACATGCCTTTTATTGACAAAAGCGTGACAGGAGAAAATGCTTTAATAAATGTAAAAGGTTTATAAAAAACAAAGCTTCATCTTTTGAGTGGAGTTCCAATTGTTTGGAATTGTTCAAGTGATACGTTTCCTGATGCAATTTAGGTGGAAGAGTTCACTCCAGCCTCTCTTGTTTCAACTTTCAGCCTCATTGAAAATCCAGGTAAAGATTGGAAAGGAAGCATTGTTTGCTGACCACTTCACACTTGCTGTCCAGAGATATACCGTTTCGAAGATGGATGATGGATTACTACATAACATTTTCATTAGACCAAGAAGGGCCCACACACCTCCGCTTTTCACTTTTAAACAATTTTTACTATACTTTTCTGCTGAAAAAAATTATGACATTTGGCACGCGATATGACATTGTTATGTGTGGGAGGAGTCATCAATTTGTTCCAATTGTGTAAATCAAGCAGGTAAAGAATAGTATTGCGCTGATGGTCGAGTGCGTATATTTGAGTTTTTATTATTTCAATATATTAGTCCGTCTACTTCACAACGAATCTGAGACAAGCGGACAATTTAATACAATATTTTATAATGTACTACTAACTAACAATATAATTTATTACCTTATATGGTAAATGTACATTAACTTTTGTATTTATTGTTTACATTAACGTTGTCATATTGTAACGGTATATTATGCACGCTTCACATTCGTTTATTTTCTAAAGTACATAAGCCAATAATACTAACTGAATCATTTAAATGAGGAGCTATCACATTGTTTTGTACAATATTGCAACTCAAAACTACGAAAGGTCGATTGACATTGGGACACAATTTCCCTGCAACGTCAATCTTCTCACATTAACGAGTATTTTTAATACCCAATCAACTAAATTATTATAGCATTTATAATTACAGGTCGGTCGTTTAGCTCAATATGTACACTACATAAATAAACAAACGTATAAAATATCAAATCAGCTAAAACCTATTTAAACTTGTTTCACTTAACCAATATTAAAATTACAAACAGGTGGAATCTGTATTGCACACAGTTAAACTGATTAAAATAAAATGTTGTAATGTACAAAGCACGTGCGTGTTAAATAAAGTAGCGAATGAAGAAAATGGTGTTGTTGAGTTGAGTAATTAACTAGAGAATTGAACCATGGAATAAATTAGAATAGCTAATTGTACATATGTGGCATATGTGCTGAGGACATCTGAGTGAATAATCTTTAACAATTTAATTAAACTACTAGCTAATAACATTAAGATGTAGATGTGATGCAGTTTAATACATGAATGTTTCAAACGGAGCAAAAAGACGATGGTTTTGAAACAGATTTGAATTGAACTTTGAAGCAGTGTTCTTTTCTGTCTAGAGATGTAAAAAAGTAAGTAAAAAGGCTTTTCCTCTTATCAGGCGAAAATTTGCAATTTTTATTTGCGTGGTGACTGTAATTCTGGTGGTTGGCTATTTGTAGACTTGAAGCTTCCAGCAATTCTAAAATTAACTGGAGACGACTTTAACTACATCAATGAAACATTCTGCTTGATCGTGAACATTGAGCTAATGCAAGCCAAAGAGATTTGATATTGACACTGATGAATGATATTAATATCCACGACATGAAATGAGAGTCTCATTATGAGACAGTGATTGCGAGCACCTCAATCTGATGACTATGCAGTTATTGGTAAATTAGGAAAACCCTGTAAAATCAAATTCAGGAGTCTCCAACGGAGCGAGCTCAGGGAGCTCCCGCGGCTTGTAATTTTCCAAAGAGGATCCAAAAGAGGCCTTGTCTAAATCCATTTGGAAGGACGATGAACTGGAAGAGGTTGTCTCGTACGGCTCGAAACGCTTCTTTAATACTCGATTCTCCTCTCGAACCTCATGCAGTTCGCTAAGCAGCTAAACCAATACAGTTCAATTAAATAAAACTTTATCACCTATCACAAAAAAATATTTTAAACAGTGATTCACTGTTGGCATATTTAATCCAAGAACTTACGCGATCAACCAAGTTTCTTAAATTTGCATTAACCATTTGTAGTTCTTCGATGACATCCGCATCATTCTTTGGTCTGATAGTGAACACGGGCTTATGATGATAGGTGACAGTGTCAGGAACATGAACCTTATTGTCTTTCGCAGGGGGATTGAACTTCCTCTCCGACAAAATTTGTAGTAATGAGTCCGCCTCGTCGAATGTCTTCAAAATTTCATGATGTGCAATTTGAGGACGATGAGCCAGCTGATGCTGCTGAGTCGACTTTCTAGAAGATGAACCTCCTCCGCTTCTCGTGCCACCGGATGCACCTCCTGAGCCAATTTTGTCCGCATCCATGGTTCTTAGTCTTGTTGTAAAGCACTCCACAGCTTTCCTGGAATATTAAATTTAAATTTCCATTTCAGTAACAGTTCCAAAATAACATCAAACACTTTTCACGTGTCTCCATGTCAGCAAAATTTTAAAAGGGTTGCTTTCTCAGCACAAACGATTTATTGGCCTAATTCAATTAACCTTCGAATGTGGGCAAGTTCAGCCTGTCTTTTGTGATATTTTGCCTGTTCATCCAGTGACCTCAGAACTGATGAGTCGTCAGATAATCTCTGCTGGAGCTCGTGCAATAATCTCGCCGCTTCCAGGTGACATTCAGCAGCCTCCTCGTACAAACCCTTCCGAATCAACTTCGTTGCTCTTCGACCTGCTTCATGGGCCTAAAATTCCAATTAAAACAGTTAAAATCAACTAAATCCAAATCATTGACACTTTTCATTACTCAATTGAAGGGACCTTGTTCAACGGTGTTTTTTCCATTTAGTGCCTCATTTGGAGGTTGGAGCTATCGAGAGCGTCATTCAAGGAAGGAAAGCCACTTCCTGTCCTGTCTGTCAATTCGAACTCACAAAATTAAAACCTGCTCACTTCACTGCATCTTTCACATTTAAATCTCCCTTTGTTTACAGTTTTACGGGATGAACACAGTTAAATAATAAATAATAATTATTCCTTAATCCCTATCTAGCATTTAATTTGTATCTAGGTAATCAATTAGCACGTTACGTAAATCTTTCTGGAATAAATATTTAGAATTAAAGAATTGACTGGACTGGACATTTCTCGATTCCCACATACAAAGCCAGAAAGCTCTTTTTGTTGTGGTAGAGCTCTTTTGTTGCTACTGCTGATCTCAGCAATGGTCGTCGCGTCGTGCCTAAATCACAGATGACAGAAGCCTCTCTCTTGTTGCACCAACTTCTGAAACATTTTTATTGTTGCGTTTGAGCTGAGTCACTTGACGTAACGTTACATAAAGCTCATCTAGGTACTCATGTAAAAAATACCTACTTTACAAGTTTTTCGTTTTGCAAAGTCTAGGCTACGTTTTCTCTTGAAATGCAATGAAAGTATAAATGTAAAATCCCAAATTATCAATTATCAATTAAGTCATAAGTGAACCCGGAGACCCGTATTAGTAAAAGTTTGTTCTTTACTACTTCGGGTTCACTTCCTGATATTAAATTTATGAAGAAGAACGCACGTAGTTTGGAAATTGCGTCATCCCTGAATTATTCTGATCCCATGCTTTTCAAAGCAATGACCGGAAAATCAGGGTTCCTCGCAAATTAGCCGTGAAACTATAATTACTCTGAAAGTTCAGCTACTAATCGAATAATCCAGTGTGTTACCGTTACAAAGGTGATAGAGAAGGGCGTCATTTATGCATGCATTATTATCTCATCCTAAAATCCTATATCATTTTCTATGAGATTTTATACTTTCTCCAAAAAATCGAATTCAAGAGCAGGGAAAGTATGCAGATCTAGGAAATGTGGGTTCAGGTTCATGTGGCACTGTGGCAGTGACGGAGACCGGGGCGAAAGACGTTGCTATGTGGGACAAACACACATTAGACTGAGTAGTTAATAAATAGTTATTAATAAATAATAGCGGGCATGAAACGGAATCAAGTGGAATGGCAATGAGTGAGAGTAAATATTATGTATCTTACTCTTTTGCGTAGTTTTGCGAAACGTTTGTTTTCGCTTTATTGGCTTGATTGACACTGGCGTCAGTAAGGTACCTGGTTACCGTAAGTTTGAGAATCAGATTTGGGAGGAAACCCAATCTAAAATTTAAAGTATGCAATTTCTCTCAAACTTGGTCGGTCGGTAACCAGGGACCAGTGACAATACAATTGCGTCAGACACCCTTGATAATAATAACACACTTTTACTTCCAGAATTTTCCAGAACTAACCAAAGAGTGGTGTGTCGGTGAGCATGAAGAGATGTGATGTCAACTGACTGATATGAACGATGTGGATGTGGGCGATTTACGACCAATTGAGGGCAACCGATCTCTGAAGCGGACCTTGTGAACTCCTAAGTGAAATTTGGAAATTACCCCGTGTTTGACACCATTCCACCAAGATGGAAATGGATTACTGTCTGCTAACCTTCCATCACGCACGGCAGAAAAATCCTGTCATTGCCTGTCAACCGGAAGCACTTTAGAACGCCCAATCACTCAATCAGAATACAACAAACAAACGCCTTTGTTTACTCCTTACTGCGTGTTTGTTTTTTTCTCCTCGCCTCCTTTCATTTGAACCTAATCGGAGAAAAAGCGATTTGGGGACGACCGCTTCCATGTCCCACATTACCTTCACGCATCTCCTCCTGCTCCACTTTGCGATTTTCTCCTCTATGTATCTCATCATCAAGTAGATTAAGATACATATATTTTCTTAATTTTATTATTTCTAGGGAGCTGCCTCTTCCGGGAAGGACTTGTCTCGTCAAATTAATTATGAATCGAGTGTTCAAGGAATTGAGACAGAATTTATCTAGTTCTTCTGTCACACTCGAATGACGCTGGATGAGGTGGTTGGCGTTCGCGTTCCTGCACTGCACACAAACAACGCATCACATCGCATGAGATGAGAGGAGACAAACCGCAAGTGAAGGAGGGTTCATTTCATACATCATGATACATGTAAATTTAATCTCGTCTGAAAGGTGAGCCATTGACTAAAAGTTTTAATTTAAGCTTGACAGAGCTCCTTTTAATACTCCCACGACTCACACAGGCGAACCACATGAATACTTTTATTTAATATGGAACCAAATTTCCCGTTTCACCGTGCCCAAAAGATATTTATTTGCAATTTGTATTTTCCAGCTCATCATTTCAGCTACCTGTTTATCTCATACATCGAACGTCATACAATTATCTATTAGAAGAATTTATTTATACACATTTCTCCATCACTCATGCACTGACTGAGTAACTAAAGATAGACAGATCAACTTTTCTTGATTCTTGATCACGATCACCAATTGCAATAAATAAACTCGTACTTATTTACGTCATTGAAATTGGGACAAGAAGAGAAGCATCGTCTTCCAAAAATAACATCGCGACGACAAAGCATCTCCAGCAGATCCATTTCCAGCAGCCAGCCGAAAGCTCAAGCTCCAGCGCACCGATCGCTCCATTTTTCAACAGATCATTTAAAGTAAGTAGGCAGGCAGGTAAGTAGAATCAAAGCACTTCTTTGAGTACATTGCTCTCACTCACAAACTCTGGCTACGGCGATGGCGATAGCTTAACAGAAGCGTCATTATGGCATCAATAATTTGCTTTCACAGCGCCACGAATCAAGTCAAACTACGTCATACATGCCGTTACTTAAAAAAATTCCATTCGAGAAAATACTTCCTGTATCATAATAATCAGTGTATCTTAAAAAACAAAATCCGTCACCTAATTGACTTGAAGGTAACCCAGAGAAACAATCAACTCACCTTTTGCAGGTAGGGAGCAGTTTCCTTGAATTTCAACACGAACCTAATAACCCGCAATTTATACCATATGTTACCCACTGCTGTAGTGAACTTGAAATAGCACCGATTATTACATTACATCGACTCTATTTAGCATATAAATAACCACCCACCCATTGTCAGTGTCTTTAAGTACCTTTGATATGATACCAATACGAGTCTAGGCTTTATTATTTCTTATTCAAAATATGATCAGTTAGGAAGTAGTGAGAGAATTTCCTTTGAAGTTGTCTCAGTGAAAGGCTTTACAATCCCATTACAGTACGAATTAAGCTTTCACTCATCTCACATATCAAACGAAATGTGTATGGATTCCTTTCCCTACGACACCGTCATCCACCACCGGTGACTAACGTGGCGCGGCGGTTGCCTTTTTTCTCATTCGCATTCATCGTCAGCTTCCACAGGATTGAAAAGATCCTTTTCCTGGTATTACTTATATCATATCTGTTTCTAATTACAAGCATCACATCTAATCACTCACTTTCACCACAGAAATAATATTGTACCTCTTGAGAAAAAAAAAGAAAAAAAAAATACTAAAAGGGCAAAAATTGCTCCATTTTTAATATTCTCAGTCTGCTAATTTTTAATCAGATTCGCCTTCTTTTGAAAGTGCGGATAATCATGCATGCATGATGATGATCTGCTGAAAGGAAATTGAATTATGAACTCGTCGGATTCCCAGCTCACAATCTCATTCTGATTGCAAAATCATTTTACATGAAGAAAAAGAGAATTTTCTGGGAAGTCAACGCAACTATGATAATCCAAAAAGGTCGCTGATAATCAAATAATGAAATGATAATGGAATTTTCTACTCAAACTTTCGATGATAAGCGAACTTTTGGATTATCGTCGTTCCTTTGACTCCCAATTTTGTTTAGGTGATATACTATACACTATTACTTGTAAATTCTAATTCTCAATAAGACTTGAGTCGTTCACTACATAAATACAGGGCGGATAATTAAAGACATGGTTGGTGACGTTGTTCACTCACTCGACTTTGGAACAGAAAGGTTTTCTAAAAGTAGCTGTGGAGTGACGCCATTACCACTCCGGTGTCTCACCTCACCTGATTGTCATCATCATCAAACATACGTCGGGCACCCACGCACTTTCTAACACAAAAGAATTTGAGAAATAATCACATCCATTAATTTAATGCCTCTTCGTACACACACATCCTGTCCAGCATTTTTCTTCTTTGTCAATCACTTCAATTGAATTCAATGGAATTCTCCGTCTCTCATAGATTACTAATAGAAAGAATGGATGGATGTTCTCTCTCAGTCGAGTGTTTACAACTTGGCAAAAATGGAGACACTCGTAAGCAAACGTGCTCCATCCGCTCTCCATAATTCAATAATATTTTTTCCTTTTTGCTTGCGTATTTAGCAAACCGAAAAATATAAGTCGATTCTGTTGAATATCATTTTATTTTCTCTCTCACAGCTTTGTAGTGAGTGAAGTGACAGGCAAGACTATTTTTGTGGATGGTTTCAGTGTCATCCACGGACAAACCTTCGTTCCTGCTCCACTGTGAAACATTAACCTGTCAGTTATATTAGTTACAGTACTTAAACACCGGAGATCGGATACAAATGCTAAAAATAGGATGATTGATGCAAAATTAAAAATACTTTGCCTACAATCAAGCTCGTAGTAAGTACAAAATACCACATCAAAGTGGACGAATCAAAGCTTCCAATACAAACTTAGCTTGTTTCTTAGTTGAATCAAGTGTATAATGGACGACATTGAGTGAAAAGCTGGGATCGAGCAAAGTACGTGGACCCATTCAGCATTGGGTAGAAAAGACAACAAGCAACAAGCAAGACTTTCGGAATGAGTGGTGGTGACATGTCCTCTAGTTGGCGATACGGAGAAGAGACAAATGCATATTTTTAACTCTTCAAGCACCGAGGAGAAAGTATGACGAACTTGATGAGATTCCTCGAAAAACAAATGTCTCACCTTTTGTTTTCTCTTTCTGGAGAGCAGTGAAAGCATATTTTTATTTCTAGAAAAAAAACTTTCTTCACTCTCACTCAACCTGCCTCTTCACAATGTTAAGTTCAAGATTGTGAGATTGCAAAAGTTGGGAGAAATCAAAATGGGCAATTTGAGAGAGATGGCATATTTATCAAATATGAGTTTTTGTATACTACTCATGTACCTATTTACCTCCAATCACCTTGCTTTCCTCTCTACACAAGTTTGACAAAACTTTTTTTACCTTTACCTACTTATTTTTTTGTATAGATGGAATTTGCTAATGATAAAAGCGTCAAGAAAGTAACAATCTTGGGAATTGGATCATATAATCAAGAGGCAAAGTTTCTCATCAAGTGGGGACTGGAAGGAAGCGAGAGAAAAATACGCGAAACTTTTTATTTACGCCATGCAAGTTTCGAGGAAATACACGTAAAAGTAGTTAATACCGAGTCACTTATCTAATTTTAATTTGAATGGACTCCTTATTATTAGCTTTTACGTCTATTTCTGTAAATTTAGATGAAGGTCAATCATGTGTAACATATTTCTGGCGTGTTGTATAATTTCCTTTTCTCCTATCTTCTATAACCATTGTAATTACGATAATACTTTTTCTAATTCCGTTCTAATGACGTCTTTCAGCTTCTTGCTTCCATCTGAAAACGTTGAATTACCTGATTCACTTCCATTCCCCATTTACGTCGTCGAGTCAACAACGAATTTTGTTTTTCTTCCTAACAAGCTAAACAATGTTAATTTTTGAATGGAGAAGTACAAACTCCGAGTGACGAACATCAACATTCGAGTTCCACACTCGTCACACGGGAATCTCGAGGAAATTGAGAAAATAAGCCTGGTTGCCTAATCCCTGAAAGAGGAGTGTTTCCCACGTTCTGCTTAAGTCAGCATTGTCCTTTCACCTGAGCTCCAGATGAAACGAGCGCACTGAGCAGATCGAGTACTGCAATCATCGATGACGCCGATCACTATTTAGGTCTCTAATAACGATCCCATGTCAAAATGAGATGTCATTCTGGAAAAAGAAAGAAAGGTGAATAGAAAATGGAGACAGAGAGATCATCAACGTCAATGTCAATTGTAAAATTCTTATTGAATTCGCTGAATTGAATTCTGAGACGCTGATGATGACGACGATGGCGGCGAATCGAAGTGATGCTGTCACATGCCTAAGTAGTTTACTTTGACACCACAAGTTTGAAAGTTGGCATTTTCGGACGTAGGGAATGACTTGTATGACGTCTATAAATATCAATGCTCATCCCATCCAGCCTTTGCTTTCTTTTGTTAGTCTGGGCTATAAATGACTCGGTTGACGTTGCACCACCGTAATGGTCACGAAGCTTTCTCTGAGCTTTGTTTCTCTTCCTTCCTTCTACAAAATTTCTGTCCCATGTTGTTCTTTGTGACACTATGACAGCTTGAGACAGTTGAAAGTAGCCTAACATTTAGCATTCATAATAATACTTTCCATTGTTTAAAGATGGAACACATCGGACGCGACAATGAATGGCGGCCTGTTGAGGCGAAAAGTCTAGGTCTGGGTCTAGTCCAAGCGATTTGTCTGAGTCACCTTGACTTTACAATGTAAGTACATATGTAAGCATAGCATACGTAACTTCAAACTTATATAATCACTTCCCTCTAGAGAAAATATTGATTCAATTGGATGATTGAACTGCTAAAAGCCAAATTCATTGCAATTATGTTTGTCTCGGTCTACTTTATTGTTTGTGGTTGTGGAGAGAGCCACACGTAATCACAACGGCCACGGTATATTATTACGCATTGAATTTTACTCTTTTGCCTTGCCATGAAAGTTCCGAAGAGCAATGGACGGACCATGCCAAACACACGTGCTCAGACTTGCGAGATTCTCCAAAATATGCAGCTAGACATAAATTCATTACAAATTTATTGGTCCTGGTTTCTGTCTAGTTGAAACTAGTCAGAGACACACGGGCCAAAATAAAAGACGAAACTTTTGTTAACACAGGGCCACACCAGCCCCACTGCCAAAACGTTTGTACCCAAATGGGATGACTCAGGTGGAGTGTAATTATTAAACGCTAAAATGTTGAAGCGGCATCAACTCGGCAATAAACATGATTAACTTTAACTTCCGACAAGGGTAGTGTAAGCGGCAGAACCAAATGTTTATTGTTATTGTTTTCATTTCCGTTTCTGTAGAAAAAAGACCCAGGAAACAGAGGGGACCAGATAAATAAAATTTAATTACACACTACAGTGTGTAGATAAAAGTGAAATTACGTAAAATCAGACTTGTTACCGCACGTCTTTTCACCTAATTTTCTCTGTTGTCTTTTATCTTTCATTTTTCAAAATCATGTTTCCCAAAAAAGGAAAAGACATCGACTCCTTCCCTCTTCCTGTATGATTTGCGTTGGAGATGAAAACAAACGTTACGCACGAACTGGTAGTGTCGTTGGCAAAGCTCAAAGCAGAAATCCTACATCTGTGCTGTTATTACTACGTAATTGTTAATTGGCGTAAACCATGACATTATCGCCTTATCAATATTATCTAGATGAGATATGAATCTGGATTTTGGCGGCGTGAAAAATGCGACACAATGGCTTGTTTGTCGCGCTGCATTTGTTTTTCTAGGAAATAATGGAGAAAAAAGTTGGAGGAAAGTGACAAAAAAAGACCCCGGATTTCTGCTTGCTTACGTATTAGCAGAAACTCTTATTTGTTCAACTCGTCATACTTACGTCTATTTGCAATTTCGTCTGGCGGAAACAATTGCGTCAATCCCATTACATCTTCATCTGAGTAATAGAAAAGCAAAAATAATTACGTATCGAATGAACCTACGCGTAAACAAGAAAATGGAGGAGGAAAATGGAGGTTTCCACAGATTTGCGTAAGTTAATCACATCCATCGAACCATTCAACAGGCATAACAGTGATAATAACAAATATGTAAGAGAAACCATTTCCCATTTGTTCTTCTCTACCAATCGTCATTAGACATTTCTGCTAATATTTTGATTGGATCATGAATCTTTTTTTGCCAGTTAGATCATTTCTCGCTGTTAAATTCCACCCGGACCATAAACAAGAAGAGTGAGCGGAAAATTTTCACCTAGTTTTGACTTTCCTCATGACATTCCGTTCATGGCAGAAATAAACGAGAAAGAAAAAAATTGGTCGAAAAATAAACTGTATCGTATTACGTACATTGGTGTATTTGTGGACCAGACCTAAAATATTGTTGAGAGTTACGGTCACAGTCAAGGTAATTACGCACTTAGGCAGTAATTAACGCAAGTAATTAGAAACGTTCCCATTTTAGCCTGTTGACGAATGTAGTGGAGTAATGATCAAGTTTTAAAATGGAAAGAGTAAATATTTTTCACAAAACGTTTTTTTATATAAAAGTCGGGACAAAAGCAGGCAAAAGAAAATAAGCTTTTGTTTCAGATTTACTCTCGGCGAGGGGAAGAGCGGGCGGTATGGGAGGAATCCCCTATCAGCAATAATATTGTTTCCAAGCGAGAATAATGGCGCGATGAAGAATAAAAGAAGAACGACTTTGGTCCGCAGTAATGATAAAATAGTTTTACAATATTCATTCACTCATGTATGTGAAATGTAATCTAATCAAATGTTTACTGCATTATATCACTGTAATGGAGCATTATATTAGCAAAATAATGATAACAAAAGGAGCAGCCTCAAAAGAGGAATGTTCGCAGACAAGAATACATAAGTAATATGATTCTGGTAGGCAAAGTAAAACACTAAACTAACTAATGTAAGGTGAACCCTGAACAAGTTCGTTAAAGTTTCCATTAGTGTTTGTTGAGAGAGAGAGAGAGATGTTGTGAGAGCTGCAGAAGAAAAGAAACAGAAAACAATGAACATTCTTACAACATTATGCACACTTAGTCGAATTTAAATGTGCGCATTTAAAGAAAGACGAATTCCTTTTCAATATTTTCTCCTTCCTTCTTGATGAAACGCTCCGATTTTCATTGTTGGTCATGAAAAAATAATTGAAGAGGAGCCATAATAATGAAGAGCGATTAGATGCCTAGTGCACGCACAAACTTCACAAAATGGAGTCGAGCGAGTAAAATGAAGAAGAGAGAGACGCAAAGAGAGAATCGAATGTGGGGCGTGGTAAGAACGTATAACATCATCAGCAAAATTAGCATCCAATGGCGGCGCATCATTCACAAGTTGGCAAAATGAAAAAAGTCAAATCTAAAATAAAAAAGCTTTCCCTTTATTGTAGTCATCAGGCAGCTATTCTATTGTTTTTAAGAGAACGAAGGCGTTTTTAGTCTGATCATGATGAACACGACGAATAATAAGAGGACGAGGACGATATAGCGAGCGACTATGAGAGATTCCCTACTTGATCACATTTATTTATTTTAATATTTTCTGTGTCCCTACGGATTATATATCGGCCATTAAATATTCCGCGATGTCGATCGTGGCCAGTCGTTGTGACTGTGAGTGACATTCACATAAGAAAAAGATGAAACGAAGAAGACAAAATTTAATATGATCTACTTTTTTTCTTCTTCTCCCTAGTGGTAAAGTAATGATCAACTGTTTGATCTTCCTACATGATTTTTTTTATGAATTGTTGCATCATCGTCGTTAAACATTTTTTTACAAAAGGAACAATGAATGAATACTTAAATATTTAACTATTAACTGAACAGAAACGAATGGTAAGAAACAAAACGAGAGGTCTTTTCACTCGATCGCCTCCCAGAGCAGAGATGAATTTTGTTCTTTGCGTAATGTCATTTATTGCTAGCGACTACAGAGTGCTTTCGTCTGAAAAGGGAAAGAAGCTTTTTTGTAGAGACATAAAAACATCATAAAGATTTGTAACAACTACTAAAAAACTTGCAAGATGCTAACCGACCAACGACGTCTAGTTAGTCATTATTTTATTTTATTTTATAGTATTACTGCGAACGAACAATATAAATAATATTTTGTTGCGGACTACCTACTTCGTCTCTGGTTACCCTTCTGCTCACCGTGGATAGAGATGGAAGTAAAAATGATGATCATCATGATCGGTAAGTAAGACCAGTAGCCCAAAGATACATAAACAATACCGGTCGGTATCCTATGACTGTTTTGTCAAGTCATTATTTATACACTGCTTTGACTCCAACTTACAACCAAAAATATAACAGCCAAAGCCAGACCATTTTAAATCGATTCCCATCTTGCTTGCGCCGTGTGCAACAAAATATGATTTGTTGTCTGCTTCTGACACCGTAGATTGTAGTCAGCCATAAAGTATAAAATAAGGGACAATGAAAAATGTAAAGGTTACCAGTTGCCAGTTAAAATGGTACATACGTAACTACAATAAACTAGATTATTACAATTTTAATAATTTGCATTCGATTCGCTTTACATACTTCCACAATCATAACTTCGCTCATTGCATAAGAGATTTATCCGCTCTGCTAGACAACACAAACAAAAAATAGACGTTTCCAATGAAAATGAAACTTTTTTGGGAATCGGAATGAGATGCAGGCAGAGATCAGATGAATGGATAATAAAAGACAATAGTGCCGTTTTGTAACTGTTAAATAATGTACTGATAATACGTCGCGTAAGTTGAACTTGTACTAAAAGCAAGCACGAACTTCAACCACTCAGACCCTTCTTTGGTTTTTCAATTGGCTGGAAAATTGTTCGTTTCGTTTTGTTACATTAATCATAGGTTTTCAAAGTATTCCAAAGTAAAAACAAAGATAAACAAAGGAGAATGAGATAACTGTTTGGTAAGTACGAAAGAGTAAAAACCATTCTCTTCTAGAAAGTTAAGAACGTCAGAATGATAACGCATAACACGTTGGAAAAGGAAAGGGCGCTGGTGCAAAGAAATGTGGGCCCGGTCGTCATCAGCATTACTTAAGATTACGATTCCGATTAAAAATTACAACACTGCCAATGTTTATTTAAGTAGGCATCGCAAAGCATAACTACCTAACTTTTAAATACTTTGACTGTAGTGTAACATTTATAAATTTTAGTTATAGAACACTGGTTTCTTTCAGGCTACTCTCGTTCACAAAACAAGCGAAAAAAACAAGACAATTCGTAGAAATAAAATTACAATAGGACAATTAGTAAAAGATTTAAGAACTCAGATTTCCACTTACTCATAAAAATTGTGCAGCAAACACTTTGCAAACGTACGGGCCTAACAGATTATTTCTTGATGTATTTAACAGTGAAGTCAATAGATTATCAAACTAAATCACGAGGTTTTTAAGTGAAAGGAATTTGATGGAGTTACGTGATTTAAAAAATTTCCTTGGGCTGAGTTGGCAGTGATAATGTAAAAAGAAAGGAAATATCGAAATTCAAACAATCGTCTATGTAACAGCAAAATATTTAGAATGTTAAATATAAAAATGTTATCGTGTTTGTTAAAGTGTAATGATCACACCGAACAACATATGTACATAATTTTATTTGCTGTTTTTTCACAAAACACAACCGCATGGTTATTTATATATACAAGCGACAAACAATGACGAAGGGTCCTTCAAAGAGAGGTAAAGTTAACATTTCCTCATTGATAGATAGTAGCAAAGTATTAAAGTACCTTAATGATAGACTTTGACTGTAATGTAACATTTATAAATTCTAGTTATAGAACAGTTTACATTGGTTTCATTCAGGGTACTCTCATCATTAAAACAAGCGAAAAAATAAAATTGCCATTGGGCAATTAAGAATACTCAGAGTCTGAGTCTCAGACTTTCCACCTACTCTTAAATACAGTAAACAGGCTGCAAAAGTACGGGCAAATATTTTGTGTCAACAGAGTTACTCCTTGATGTATTTAACACTGAAGTCGATACATTATCAAACTAAATAAATTACGAGGTTTTTAAGGGAAAGAAATTCAAACAATCGTCTACGTAACAGCAAAATATTTAGAATATTAAATATGTAAAAATGCTATCATGTTTGTTAAAGTCTAATTAGGACACCACACAAAATGCATAATTTTAATTGCTGTTTTTTCACAAAACACAACTGCATGGTTATCAACAAACGATGACGAAGGGTCCTTTAAAGAGTGTTGTAAATTTAATATTTTCTTATTCATAGATAGCAGCAAAGTCTTAAAGTACCTATGATATACTACTGCGTTGAAATCATTTTTATTGTATTTTATTTTAAAACTATTTTTTATAATTCGGAGACTACATGATCTCATCCTCTCGTGGTCCTTTTGTATAGTACTTAAGTTGGGAATATTAATGTAAAAAGTACTTGAAAATTGGGGAAAGAGAAAAATGTTTAAAGTAGAACAGTAAAATGGACAGAAAGTGCATGTTTCATTACCTAATTTATTATTTAATACCACGTAAAAAGCTATAATATGTAATAGGATGATAGTATTTTGGACAATGAAAGAACCAGCGTCTGGTCTGAAATCAGTCTCGTCCAACTTTTTTTTTGCTTTCAAAGGAAGAAACTTGAATGTGAAAATGCTTGAATTTAATGAATGAATGGCGTAAAACCTGGCGTAAAATGAAAGGCACGCTCTCAAAGAGGGCTTACTACGCAAGAAAAAAAGCAGCCGTCGGTTGAAAAGGAAAGTGGCGAAATTGAGTAAGGTAGACGTCTGTTTATTGTTGTGGCTTCTTTTTATATAAGAAGTCAGCGCGCGTGCTGCAATTCCTCGGTCCGATGGGAAACGAAGTGAAGCCAGGTGCGGTAAAGCAAAGAGCAAATGACTCGCTCTATTTTCCACGTATTTTTGTGTAGGAAGCAGCAGAGACCTGATAAAGAAAAAAGGAAGCCGGAGCGGCGGTGCAACATCAGAAGCGTTGGAGCAGGCCATTTTTGAACCTTGCCTTTTTGCCCCTGGTTTTCCCTTGCTCCTTCCTGTCCTTCAGCTTGTCTTCCTTCAAACAAAAATTGGCAAGTACGACGAGTTTTCTCCCTCGCACTGCACTTTTCAGCGCTCATGACACGCTCCTGTTTTCTCTCTTTACTCCCTCGCAAAGCAAAGCAGCAGAGCAACTGACCAGACCAGCAATGGCTCATATTGACTAGGTATCCAAGTGAGGAGTGAAAGGTCGCTGTTTTGCAACAACTTTAAAAGCATATATGAAAAAATTTAACCCCTTGCAACATTATATTAATAATGAAATTCTAGACAATTTACATATTGGCTTAAAGGTAAAGCTTAAATATACAAACCATTAGTGCTATAATTTACTGAGTACAATTTTTTATCCATCATTAGTAAACTTCTAGATTATAAATAATTTCAAATCGCCGAAATGAATTAAGAAATTAATAACGACTGAAAAGAATAATGCACAAATAATTAAAACATATGAGCATATAATTGGCCTTTATAAATAAGTCTAAAACTTCAGACTGTATTTCTTCCGACAAAATGATTATTTAACTCTTAATTAAAATACAACGTTACTAAAAACTCTAGCAGGATGTCAGTGGTTTTGAAATGGCATAGGGAGCCTCAATTAGATGTAATCTTACCACTATGGGAATGGTTTAACATTAGACTAACCAAAAATGGAAATTGCTTTACCATTTCCTTATAAATGTATACTGCAAGGTATGAAGTCAGCGTATAAAAACTGTCATAAAAAGTGAATTTGACTACTCGACTGGTGTAGTGAAAATGTGGTTTGTTACTACTGGCGAGTGCGAGTAAGTTTGGTATCAAATAATCAGCAGACTGTCTACTTTCCCCGCTCTAAAGTCTGAGTTGTCTCGCAGTAGCAAGGCAGGTTTAACATTCCGCCCCCGTGTGCCACTGCGGTGAAAGTTGGCAATGCATTGAATCCTTGTGTGCTACTCCCAGCAATTACATTTTACACAAGTTTTTCGTGTACTTATGTCCCTCCCTTAAAGTTTACAGCAGAGCAGGTCAGTTTACTAAAAATCCCTGAAGATTTTCCTCTCAGGCGATGTCGAGAGTAGGATGGTGTACCTGTAACGCAATGAACATTGATCTTCTTAACAACTTTTGTACCTCTTTGTACTAACATTTCGATTAGTATTGCTTTAATTATCTCTGTGCCATGTTTCATACAATGCATTTTAAACAACACCAACCCAGCGACAGAGCGAACGATCGAAGAAAAATCAACTCGAGCGCTTTGCACTTGCATCGTATCCCATCAGAGAGTAATAATGGCATGAACGTGACCTTTCATTTTTGGAAATGCTGACTTTCAGTTCATCTTGTGTAAACAATAAATTTTCCTTTGATACGACAAGATCATACACTGTGTAGGCGGACTCACACACACAGCCCTGCGAATATAAGATAATATAGGTGTAAAAACATTCGATTTTTTATCGTGGGGGCGGACAAGACGAAACTTCTTGTTCCTCTCTCTGATTATGTACATGTCATTAAGGATTGTCGCAGCGATAATGGGAAAAGGAACAAGAGTTGTAGAGCAGGAGGGACATTTTTGCAAAACTTCCGATTTCTCTATCGCAACGCTCTGATCCTGTGAAATTCCAGTAGGAAAAGTTGTGTGTACTTATGTACTGTAAACTTAATTAGGCTGATACAAGCGATAGCGACATGTAATCAGATGAGGGATGAACACGAGGATACTTTGAGAGAGAAAAGGAGAAATGTCAAGGTCGACTGTTGCCTTGTTGAAATTCTCAGCGGTACTCTTTCTTTCCCTCGTTTCACCGAGTTCCACACTGCCGCTGCTCCAGTATTTTTTGGAATGTTTCGCACAAACGAACAGAATGAACCCTACCTTTTGCTCACTTTGTAGTTAATCACAGTAATTGGAATCCATTCCAATGAAATTGGTAGAGATGTGCGGTGTGGGCAGCTGTAAATGTAAATTGTTATCACTTTTCCACAACGACCCCTTTTTGTTTACTTTAGATTGTTTCGCTAATTTCTTCAGAAGCTCTGCCTCTACCTGCACCGAGCCTCTGCAAGTTCACTCGAAGTTGAACTTGATTTCCATTTTATTTGAAGTAGCGACATCCTCAAATCAACGAAACATATCTCACGAAAAGCTCTGTGAACAACGAATTAATGCAATAGTATTTTGAAAGGGCGGTTTCTTTTTTACACAAAAAATGTGTGCGTGGGCGTTCCTACAGTCCTAAGTCTTTTGACCTTTTTTACAAATCGCTGCTTTAAATCTGAAAATGGTAAAGTCGACAAGTAAAGTATGGAGTGAGCGCGCAGCCATATTATGTATCAGTTGGCATTATCATTATGATCAGCGTGACTAGGAGGAGAAACGTTTATGTCGAGAAGAGGCACACCGCGACTGCCTCGACCAACACCAAGTCACAAAAGTTACAAAGAGCTTAAGCAACTTGTGCTCTGCTCACTCACTGTCCGCTGGATGTGACGGAGAAAGATTTTTTTCTTGTCACTTTGCAAAAAGACTAAGTAGGTAGTTACTTGCTTCAGCTTAAGGAATAACACAAACTACACTGGTAGTATAAGCGGGAAAAGCAGCGAGACATTTGCAGTGTTTCAGTTCACTGCAGTGGATGTGGAGGGAAGCGACATTTCTAAGATGAGCAATAATACCCCACAAAGGATTTGTTCAGTAGTCAGCTACTTCATGTGTGCATATCACATATCGTCTCATTTTATCATTCATACTCCACTGAATTATTTTTTTTCTTATTCTGCATCTCCATCAAAATGTTTCCCTTAGCTCACTTCCATCATCGCGGTGGCAATGCATGGAGAAGCAGCAGCGTAGGCTTTGCCTTTGGAAAAGTTTGTGCGAGAGTGCAACAGTGTCACACCCACTCAAGCCTCACCACAACAGGCACGTCTCCGGCACAGAAGCAGCAAGTTTTTAGCTCTTTTGGTGCAACAGGCGGCTGGAACTGACATCCACTGGAGAAGACGCATCACCATAAATTCTCAACTTTTAAGCGATTTTTTATTGAGGCTGGAGAAAATATGAGATAATTGGGATTTCAAGTCACTTGCTTTCAAGTCTTTTACGCTTAAAGTTTTGACCAGAAAAATGATTTTACTCTTGTTTCACAACACACGCAAAGTTGATTGACAGTTGGTGGTGTCCTCCTTTCCGGAAAACGGTGGCACGGCACCGCGTCACTTCAATCACTCCAATGAATGATGACGTACCAAAAATGGCCCACATGCCCCCAATATTGATTGGCTGTGTGCAAAAAACCGAATGATGTAAGAAGAAAAGAAAGAGGAAGCAAACACTTCCCTTTACGTAGTTGTATCATGAAACGAAACAAACCAGTGTCAAAAAACAGCACTTGGGGTTAATTGAACCCTTCAGGTTCGATGAGATGAAAATGATGGATGTTTTGGGCGAGGCGAACTGTAAAAACTGAAGAGTTGCATGCAATGAATTGAGAAACGTCAAAAGGAATAATGATGTCCCTGAGGAAGGGACATACCATTAAACTCTTGTTCGTAATTTTTAATGAGAATTCTCAAAAGATACGAATGCAATTGACGAGTTACCGCACACAGTTGAATTTTGAATATTTCAACAACTCAATGAATTGCTTTGTTTTCAAAATTTGTCTTCACTCACGTTTTCGCAAAATAAGTCATAAAATGTTTTTTCAACCTGAAAATATTAATGAAACGAAGCTTGCACATGCCACACATTGTTTGTTGGATGTCAGAATAGAAACCAAAGTTCGCCGCTTTGTTTACAGTGTGTGCGATTTACTCAACGCAAACGTTTCAAGTGGGCCATTTACTTTTGTATTTGTGTATGACTCATCTTTTACGGTATTATTTTAATTAGGTTTTGTCCAAAAACGGTCATTTGGGTGTGCAGGTTGCATTACATTGCAATAGCGCGTCGTCATCTACTTTAGAGGAAGGGAACGCAAGTTTACTTTCTTCATCTTTTCCTCTCATCCCTTGCGATTAACTTGAGAGAACAAGAAAACGACAACAAACAAACAAACAAAACTCGCACTCAGCTCTCAGGAACTGTAGCATTCCTTTTTCTTCTTTTTCATTCATCATTCGCCATTCCAAGCAAAAGCACCATTTATCACGCATGCAGTTTAGTTCTGAAAATTATAAGAATGTATTTCAACAAAGAGGAAAAAAGCATCACACGAAGAGACACGTAACATAACGTAAGGCGACTCTTGATGACAATTACAAACATTAGAGTGGCCATATGGAACTCTGTAATGTGCAACATTATCGTTATTGTAATTATTACAGTAATAATAATACCGAGTGCCGAGGCAAGGTGCGTCCGTCCGTGAACAAATAAAGTTCACTTTGACTTGCAGGTGAATAAATTCTAATCTGACGCACGGCACATGTCCTGGTACCTAGAGAATTGTCTCTTGAAAAACAAGCTCTTTTTTCGCACTTTCAAACGCACAACTTTATATACTTACAGGATTTGAAGTCTGAAAGAAATGAGAGGGCAACTTTGGACAATTGTTATATGCATGATGTGTAATATTATATTGTCTGCAACAAATTTGAAACAACGTCTTTCGTCAAGTTTTGAGGACTTTTGTCAGCATGTGTGCATCCAAAATGTTTGCAAAGGTCTATATTGAGTTGAACTTGAACTTGAACGTTTTCTTATAAAATATCTTGCAATTGGGCTAGTAAACTTGAAACACAGAAAATCAAAGACGGAGTCAATTTATAGGTAATTTTACCTCCTGAGTTCGAAAATCCTGTTAACAGCTTGGAGATCCAGCATTCAGGAAAACGAAGGTTATTTTCGAACTCAGAGCGTAAAACTACGTATAAATTGACTCTCCGTTTTTAATTTGGCGTGTTTCAAGGCTAATAGTTGAATTGTTAGTAATACTACTTTTTTTGAGCTTTGCGTTATGGCCAAATGGGTGAAACGAAAGGAATGGTCATTGGTTCATTTATTTCCTCTAATTAGAGTGAGTGAGCAAGAGATTTCGAAACAAAAGTCAAGTATCTAATCTAATATAGGTACCAGGCACCAGGTACGTACGTTTTATGACTCTTCTTGAGCAAGAAGTGATATGATGTCAGAATGTAGACGTTGTGGAAATGACTAAGCAACAACAGCCTACTTTCATAAAAGAAAACGAACGACACGTTTGACATTGACAGAATAAAAAAATAAAATTGTGTGTCTGTCTCCAATTTTTATTTCCAATTTTCCCCTTTATAATCATATTACCTGAGATAAGAATATTATGCAAAGTGTAACAGGAAAGTGAACTTGTCGCGTCACATGGTTTCAGATTTATTAGGATTTTGTAGAAACCTTGAACAAAAAAGACTTGAGCTACTTACTTAAATACAACCTCACTTCACACTCTCCAGTCGGACAGACTCATGTAAGTGAGTGTTTTTCTCTTTGTTTGGTAACATTTCCTCCATGACATCTCCTTTTGGGGAAACTCTGCGACACGAATTCCTCCACAACTTCCTTTTTCGTTCTCTGATGTTGCAATAACCGTACTTCGCCTGCTCTTCTTTATCATCATCACCCATGAGTGAGCCATGAGCTGGTAGGCTGGAAATCAGGTGTCCTTTCGTAATTTAGTAGGTACATGTCAGAGAATCTGTTTCCGTGTCGCCGTGTTGCCCCTCTTTAAATGCTTATCATCATCGTCCCAGATAGTGCAAATTGCAGAAGAAACCGCAGCCTCGTTCTGATCCTCCTCCTCCACCTCTCTGGTCTCCAACATTGGAATTGAGCATGAGAGTGGAAGCAGAATTCGTTGTATGAAGGCTCGCATTATTTACCTCAATCAGTGTCAGAGTCACGTGTCACATGTATTTCGCTGAGATTGGTTGCATGCACATTTGTTTGGTAACATTGCACATGATCACGGATCACGGATGTTACGTCGAGAAACGTCTGGAGAAAAGAAAGTTCCAGCTCCAGTAAATTGGGCAATAAACATGTATACAAAATGTGTACACGTTCCTTTCGTGTTTTCCTACTCAGGGTCATGTTATGGAGAAAGGAAATGAGGGGAGTTGGATTTTCTCAATGAAATAGTTTCCCGTAATCCTGCACCTGACTGATTTTTCATCGTACTACTACACTACTACTACATACTACGAGCCATCCACATCCGCCGATCAATAAATCCTTTTCATTCATCCATTCTTTCCTCACCTCGCACTCGCTTTATTGTATCGAGCCTTGCCACAAAGGAATCGAATTGTGCACCTGCAAAATCCACGCCAAGATCATGTGCACCCTTGTCTTGTCTCTCGTCAGCCACATGCATACAAATACCTAGATGGATTCGCATGTTCTGGATTCCATATCTCCAGAGTAATCTTCGCGTGGGTGTTGCATCATCAATGAAAAGGATTCTGGTGTGTGCCTCTGTGCAGAATGTCGATGCTACTGCTTGAACCTTCTCCGAGAGTGGGACTGAGATGAGCGGAGTGAAGTGAGTGTGATGAACTGCAGATACTATTTTGTTTCATTTTATCAAGAATTTTCGGGAATAATTTCTTGGCAGATCGATACTGACTCAGTCATTCATTGATAACTGGATCCTAATTTACATGGATTGGAAAGGTTGATCGCTGGAAGGAGAACGAAGGCGAAGGGGAGTTGATCAAGATGCCATGCCGTGAGGGGATTTCCTTTGTAGTGCTGCTGACACTGCAACAGAGTAGGAACAACGAGCTACTTAATTTTACTTCGCTGCTCACATTCCCATCACGATCAGAAACATCATGTCATTCATGTCATGTCATAACCCCATCACATGCACATTGCTCGCTCACACAAAAGAGAAACAGGCGGACTTTCACAAGTTACCGCTTGCTGAAAACTTACCTTTCGAGTTTATAAGTAGCAAAACAAGGCATGGCAACGATCATGCATCATTTCATTTCCCATTAAGGCTCCACAAAGGTTCTCCACCATTTAGCAAATTTGTCATTTTTAGGCAAAATATCATTTTTCTCACAATGGCAATGTAATGCTAATAAAGTATCAAGTTTTCATAATCACCATTCCTCACTCCCGTTTTGCAGCAATGAAATAAAATGACCAACAAGGAGACAGCCATTTTTACCCGTAAAGGCACAATATTTTTTTCTCGCTCATCTTCACTGCACATTTAATGTTTTCTGAAATGGACACATACTGCACATGGATGGAGGTCGGGACGGGTTGTTTGGGTTGAGAAAACGAACCATAATAATAATAATAATTGTTCTTCTTTGACAATAATGGCTGGAAGCTCTTTTTAAGTAAGAGAAACGCGCGTACCGCTTCGCCGTAGAAAAGAAATTCTTTATGAAGAAAGGCAAAAAAGAAAGATTTTGTTTCCACTTGTTCATTTCATTGTTTACCAAGGCGGTCGCGCCACAGCCTGCGTTCTCTTCAGCCCTCCATACATAACTTGACATTTAAGTATAATAATGGATGCTCCATGATGATGGTATTGAAGTAGTGGTGTTATTAGTAAGTGGTACTATTATAAGATTCTTGTCTGCCCCATCGCCATAATAATCGTCATGTATGTGAGCAGATGGATGTTCATTTGTAACATAATATAATAATGTGATGATAAACTCGCAAAGATGACCACGATTTCCCATTATTCTCTTTATACCTCTTGTAGAAAATGTAAAAAATTCCAGTCGGTGCAGGCAGATGCAGTAGATACATAGCCGAGGATTTCGTTTTTTCTTTGACTTTTAAATATGCACTCATAATGCAAAGAGGTAAGAGACACACATGTTTTCAGCGATGTGCTTTGTTGTGTGCATTTATTTGATTATTGTTGTTATTATTATTATCATTATTATACAATGTATGGATGGCAAGTGGACAAAGTAGAGAATAGAAAATGAGGGAGGCATCCGCAACAGCATTAATTCGCTGTGTTAGAGTATTTTGTAGAATTTTTTTTGTCGACAATGTCAATGTGTGCATATTTGAAACTACAGGCAGAGAGTTGATCGTAGTAAAGTGGATAATGGTAGTAGTATTAGAGCGAGCACTAATAATGTTGAGAGTAGTAAACAATACTCTTGCAAGGTTTTCAGTGCTTTTTTCTCTGTAAGCTGCACTAGCCAACTAGCCAAGTCCACCCATTGAGTCCTTATATGGTGAAGGCTACTTTTCCTGCCCACGCATTCTTCTCGACAAACTTCTTGGTGGGCGTCTTTTATTCTTTTAACATTCATAATAATGCCCAAAATAATACAAACGTGTGAGGAAAATTGGCGAGATTTGGCAAGTCGGAAGAAGTTCACCACCGGTCAGCCCACGGAGGCAGTTAATTATTTCTCACGTAGCCCCTACACTATCAAATTTTCTTCGGCAGGATGTGCAGGAGATGCACACAGTGCTCTATCTTCAAGAGCGAGAGACATAAAATTCCACAGGGGAAAATTGCATTTTCTTTTCACTCACCTCGTCCTTCCATGAGATGAGTGTTAATTTTAAATATGAATTATACATGTCGAGTACAGCAATGTCCATAAAAGTGGTTTGATTTTGGAGGGAAAACGAGCTGGTTTCCAAACTGGACCATCCTTGTCTTTTTCCAAGCTGAGCGAACAGGTTCCTTGCCCAATTTTCACTGTAGTTTTAGCGGATCATCCCCACGCTCATAAAATTCACTTGCAGATTAATTAAAATGGGACATCGCTTCATCATTTTCAATGCCGGATTTTACACACTTCCTCCTATGTGGAACAAACATTTTTATCACTTTTACAAACTTCTCTCCTTAAACACTCCGCTCCTGCTACACAACCACCGAAAGCCCATTTTTTACCTGCTCTCTTCATCATCACGAGTCAGAGAAAAAAAACTGCTTCAGTTGATTAGTATTCATGTATGTATGTAAGCATAATATAAAAAGGTGCAAAGAATTGCCGCGATGGAAATGGAGGTAAGTGAAGTTAAAGCAAAAGTGGCGTGGCGTGGTAGCTAAACATTTTTTTTCTAAAATGCGACCACACATTCTTCTTTTTTGATACGACCTTTTCGTCGTCGTGTTCATCTTCATCCTGGTGATGATCTCATAATGTCGTGTGTGTTTGTGTCTAAATTTATGTATGTATAATTTGCGTACCTCTCCCTGAACCTTTTCTCTCCTGTGTTTATAAATACATGGGAGAGGTGATGATGATGCATTTGTCAAGTTGATAATTGGGTCTTGGGTGTCCGTCTCCAAAATCGATTTCCTTCTTTGATCACAAACACTCAGATCGCATCACATCATGATGAGATCGAAAGAGGACGAGCCAAACTTTGCTTTCTTCCCTACTGACTGACTGACTTGGCTGAGGAGAGAAAAAACTTGTCGAATCTATGTTTAGGTACACAGGTCTGAAAAGGTTATCAGAATCAGAGAAATTGATGTTCACCTTGATGACGGTGGTGGTGATGAGGAGATGATATGATCATCGTCGCCATCACTACCACCACCAGCAACTCGAAACCATTTCATTTCTCTTTGTGCGAAAAGTTGGTTGGTTGGCTCCTCTTTTGGCGCGCAATGAAGCCAGGTAGGCACAGCTTCATTTTCGCCCTATCGTCTTCAACTTCATTTTCATAGTCTCTCTGCAGCTTCTTTCTTCCCGAACGCTTTTATTTCTTGTGAGAATCTCACTCAATGATTCGTTATTGCCACTTTTGTCTTGTCTGTTCTCATCGAGCCCGCTAATGATCTCATATACATCATCATAAATCAGTGTGATTGTTTGCGAGTAACAGAGAGACACGAACAAGGCACGAGAAACATGGACGCAGTTAGAGTCGTCACAGTCATTATTATTAGCGAGCTCTAAAGTCTCAGCTGGGCTCAGGTGGAGTGGAGGCTGGTGAAATTGTTAAGTGCAGGGAACAGACATGTCCACATAATTCTTGTTGAGTGGTAGATTTGTAGCAGTAGTTAATGACTGGGCTCAGCTATGCCATGAATGAATGAATGAATGAAAGATGATGAGATTTAAGGGACGAGCTTGGGTGAAAAAGGAATAAAAATGTGAACTTGTTGACGGAGAGGACGTCGTCGAGAATGAATCGATGATGGCGGTTGTTATAGTTTTTCAAGCTTCTCTTCGATAAACCTGTTTCGGCCTCTTCACAAGCTCTACGACTACCTGAGAGCGCGATTGTGAATGGGCGGTGGGGCTAATAATTGCACTAGGCGGGCTATATTATTACTATTTACCATTCTCTCTCTCAGAGGAAGGAACTACCACAGCATAGTATCACAAAACCACCACCGTCAACGTTTTTTTCTTACAGCAATTTTACATCGTGCATCATGTCTTCTACAAGGACATCGAAGTTAGCGTAATACTATTAAAAAGAGCATCAGTCACCCAGCCATCTGAGCTGTGCACACACACAGCATTTGAGTTGGGAGAAAGCACTCACTGCTCAAAATGACGATCATGTTGGTATTCCTTAAAAAACGCTGTTCTCTCGCCCACAAACAAATGTTGACGAATTCTCACTTTTTTGCTCTCTCCAATGCTCCACTGCTCGCGTCTTGCATGCATGCTTGCATTTGCACAAAACAAGAAAATCAATGAGCATTCTTCTATTCGTGGCTATGACATAATCACTGACTGCTGATCCGTGATCCCTTAGCATTGATTGCAGGTCATAAAAGTGTCCCTCTCAAAAAGCAATTTCTTGTTATTTCCTTCAGCCTTTTTCCAACGTGTGCATCCTTATTTGATTTCTACACGAGAAAATCATGTTTTTGGAAAGCTCTGCTTCTCCCTTTTTCAAATTATTCTGTCTCATTTCACCTCGTTTGCAGTGCATAATTTTCTACATACATTCTATAAATTAACTCTATTACACAACAAGACAAACAAGGGAAAAAGCCAAAATGTAATTTTGTTCTATTTTTCTTAATTTTATGCATTCAACGTTTTTTTTATTATGGTGCAAGATGATGAAGCAGGAAAGGAAATGATTTCGTTAATTCATCCGCAAAAAGCGCATTAGCTTCTAATTCTCATTCTCTTCGATACTATTCACCATCCTCATCGTCATCATCGTTTATTTATTTATTTTTATCTCTGTATCATCCACAATCAAAAATTAGTGTTTAGATGATACGACTAAGGAAAATATTGTTGAGCACGTTTGTTTTCACTTGGAAATCGCATTTGCAAACTTTTCCTCGTTCTCATTGGAATTGAGCAGATTATTCAAAATATTGTGAATTTGGAGCCCATCTCCGTTTCAGATTCACCTCTCTTTGACCTTTTCCTAATCAACCCTTTGATGGTATTCTACGAAAGAAAAAGTGACTCTGCAATTTGCTATTTTGGACTCATATTATCCAAAGCGGAGAGGAGCCACTAAGGGAGCATTGTACTTAGGTACGTGTAACGTTTCAGTTCAGTGAAAGCTCACAGTCAGAGGATGATTAACAAATTGGAGTCAGAATCTGAGAAACCACAGTTACACAAGCAGATCCAGACAATCTAAAGTGAGTTCAAAATTTCATCAATTAATTCTATTTTTACTTGTGTTTGTACGTACTTCAAATCCTCAAATATACTCATTGACACTTTACAATATTTTTTTTGCAAATAAAAACATTGCAAATTCTAAATACATATGCATACCGAACAGCTTACATCATACGATCGAAAAAGCAGTCTAAACTCAGTCACTATAATGTACCTATTTACTCGATCCTTGATTTATTCTTGGAAAGGTCATTCAAGTATGTAACCGAAAAAGAAAAGCGAGTGAGAGAGAGTAAAAAATTTCGGAGGGAAAAATGCGTGAAAGCAGAGCACACATTAAATTTCATGAGCCAAAGCATGTATGTCATAATCATCATGATCGTCGTGATCGTCATCATAAAAATGCGAGAATGTCTTAAAATAAGTGCTAAAGTGTAATGAAATAAATTGAAGGTGAGGGGCTGCCAAAGAAATACTATCATAGTATCATCATCATCGGCATCATCATGATATCAAAATAAAAATATTCAAATTTCTCAGTTTGCTATTTGATGCAATATAACACTTTCGAGACAGGTTCCAAATCTTTAGAATATTTCGGCACAGTGCAAAAATTTTCCTAGCGTATTTATGTAAATGTTGACCTGCCAGGTAAACCAGGAAATTGTGATGATGACATTTCGAGAAATATCCAATGAAATGGTTCAGCTTGTAACGACATCATTTTCCTTTACGACTTTTTAATAATTTTCTTTTTTATGACGAGTCAAAATCTGGGACGACCTGTCCACTTCCACTGTAACATCATTGACATGAAATCTCGTCGAATCACTCCAACTCGGTCGCTATTGCCGGGCAATGAATGAATAGGAACAAAAGCGGCGATAGTTTTGTTTTAAGTCCGTGTCAAAGATGAGTTGCAGACGGAGACAGGCACATAAAATGTCAGCGTGCACCATAAAATGATCCGAGTTTATTTCCAAGAATGCGCAGATAAACATGTCCCTTGAATTGTGATCGCATTGTGTTCTGTGGAGAGAGATTTTGACTGGTTTTATATTGAAAAGTTGAGCGGAAGAATTACTTTTACTGTTTCCTCATTAAATGGCAATAAAAGTGGAAATGGCTAAAGTACGAGGAAACATGTTCAAACCCTCATTATTGGTAGAGGCCCCGCCGCCCAGCAGAGAGAAGTAAAAAGTCATAAAAAGTGAAAGAGAAGGGAACCTACAGACTCCAAGAAAAGAGCAGAAGCCCATCTTCAGAGTGAGACAGCCCCAGTTGGAGAAAAAAACTAGAGCTATCTTAACAGCACACTTTGATAGTAAACACAAGAGCTTGTGCTGTGGCAAGTTTTGTTATCATGGTCGTAAACGGGTTGAAAATGGCACTGCAGCCTCATTCCCTCTTGTATTCATTAGCATTGGCAAAGTAGCAGTGGAAGGCTGAAATAATGAAAATGCAGCAGTTTCAGGAGAGTCGGGACTAGTAGTAAATAGTAGTGGTGTGGTAATCGCATCGTTTGTGAAAAAGTGTTTGTTAAATTTGTGGTATTTAGTTGTGTGTAAAATAAAGCCTCAACTTCTTTATCCAACGATGATGATGATGAGTGAGTTTGTAATGGGAATCCGTATTCAGTTTCATTGACATCGTTGCCACGCGTTACGCAAAAAGCCCACGCGTCTTTCTTTCTCACTTACTCTTCTTATATAAAAGTGCACAGGTGTAGTATGCAGGCTACTCAGTTATTTGCGAATGGATCTGCTAGTCGCATGCTGCCTCGTTGTTGCGCCCAACCAAACTGCATGTGCTCGTCTGTCTAGCTCGCTCTGCCTTCTCTCCTACGAATTTTCCACGATTTCATTCCCTTTTTCACTCCTCCATCCTCTTGCCTAGAAGTACCAAATATTTTCGTCTGCAGCCGAGGCCGAGACACCGGCACTCATTCCTCTTACATCATGGCGAAAGCAAGGGGAAAATGACAGAAGCGAGAGAGAGTGAGAAGGACGAATGAAATTATTTACAACCACTTTCAATTCATCTATCAAAATAAAAATCAACATTTTACACAATCTGACCCTATTTCAATGATTTTCTAGTTCATCGCATTTTTACCTCTCCTCATTTTCTATTTCATAGAGACAAAAATAATATTGACATTTCTAAAAATGTTCTGCTTCTGTATAGTGAACTGTGTTAAATAAGGTAAATAATTGTTAACAGAAAATGAAACGTTTATTAACTGAATGAATGGGGTTGAAGCCATAGAAGTTGACTTTGAGTTCGAGTTGAAAAATGTAAGTGAGGCTGAGTGACGTGAGCAGTGAAAACAATAATAGTGACATTCAAGTAGATTATTTATACTGCTCTACTCTAGTACCACACGGCATAATAGCGGGTGTCAAGTGGGAAGAGTAAATAAGTTGGATAACGTTCCACGGTGGTTACATACATCTAAATAGAATCACAACAAAGATTCCATGGAATAAAATGAAAGGAAAAGTGGAACAATAATTAATCATTCCGAGAAGAAGAAAAGTGCTTGTGCGAACATTTACACATAATATGTCACTTGATAGGGAAGAAAAACATTTTGTGTAATTATCGAGCATTACGTAACGCAATTTACGTTTAAGCGGTTAACGTTTTAAATTGGTTTATAGGGTTAAACCATTCAAGTGTACGTATCCCTGTTATACATATAAAAAGCATTGTTTCATAAACTTTACGTTTAACCTTGGGTTACGTAAATCTTAACCGTTAACCACTTAAACCTAATGCTCGATGATCCCATATTAAATACGGAAGTTTATGGATAGATTGACAAATTGGCTAGGTAAACCAAAGATCATTGTTTGCCCTGAGGAAGGAGAAAGAAGCGATTGCGGAGCAACGTGCGATTCTCACTGATCTGATTATCGTCATCGTTACCGCGATCACCGTCATTAGCGGAACATTCGTCATCCACACATTTGTCAAAATATCCGGAGCTGCTTTAGCGGAAAGAAAAAGTTCGAGTGTGGTGTAACCAGAAACTGCGAGAATCGGAGAGAGACGAGCTCTCAAGTCCCACTTCCCCCGTTAATCAAATCAACAAGTATTGTATGCATGTGAAAGCGTCATTCTACCCAAGTGGAATTGAACAGTAAGCAAATAGTTTTGCTCTTTTTTCACTCCTGTCCGCTTTGTTCTTCTTTCACCTGATCACGGTGAGATCCAAACTTAACGCCACTGCATTGCACTTTGCTGTTGCTGATTTGTTACTCCATTGTTTAATTGTTTCATTGTAATAGTTTGTAAAAGTGTTGCCACTTTTTGTATTCTCTTGCTGTACTTGTGTAGAGCTTGTAAATTGTGACACGGAAATGAACAAAGGAAATTTTAATTCCGCGAAAAAGGAAAACCTCCATTTCGCGAACATTCATTTTCGCCCCGGAAAGCTCGAGAACGATTTTTGCCTGTTGGGTTTCAATGTGAAAGATTGAGCTGGAAAATAAACAAACTTGGAATCTAACCGTTCGTTTGTTAGTAGAAGCTGCTGGAACAAAAACGACTTTTTCCTCTTTCTGGTGTGTGAGGATGTGGAAGCTTCTCGATTGACTTAGCAACCCCGACAAATTTACTTTGATGAGACAAGAAGTTGATTGAAGTTTTGCGAAATAAATGTGTGTTTGTAAAATTTGAGTCTAGAAATTTCTCTCCTTTTTACGAGTTTATTTATTGGCCTATAAAACTGTTTATTACTCGTTTCGTTTGCTTTCGCCACTAAAATAAAAGTTGAGAGTGAGAGGCATGTGCTCTCAGTAGCTCGACGTATCTTGTTCACATCACTAATTTTATAATGACTCGCATTAATGTGCACGTGAGAATCCTTTCGCTTTCCACTCACTTTTTACTTCTTCCTTTCCCCGTGACCACATCCAAACGATAATCTCCGTTGACTTGCCTCCCCTAAAATTATTTCTTCTCTTGACAGTTTTATTCTTCGGCTCTATTTTTATGTTTCGTTAAAAAATATTAAGTCTGAAGTTAATGACAGTAGAGAAAGTGTTTATTTATTTGTGATTTGTACCATTTTGTCTCGTCTCGTCGCCACGCTGTCACTCAAACAGATTTATACTAGTACGTGTACCGAGTCAATTTCCTAATTTTAGTAAACACTAGACATTATTATTGTAAACCATAGTGACGCTAACGCAAGTTGATCTTGTTTATTTATATATTTGAGTTGGGAAGTAAATACATTTCAGCATGCAAGTAATCAATTAGTCTTTTTAATCATTTGCAAAATTAGTGATTCCAAAAGTTGGAAATAAGTGATAAGGTCAGTGAGTGCAAACAGTGACTGGGAAAGACGCGGACCCTTTTCACCTCGTACAACGTTTTATGTGCTTTGTTCAATTGTTTGACAGGGAACCAGACTATTCCTTCCAGGCTACTTTTCCAAATTCCAACTTTATCTTGTGATGGAACGACGTGAAAAGTTCACAAGTCCATTTTAAGGGTCATCGGAAACAGCTTCTGCTGCCTTGCATCTCTACAGTTTATCCAAAGGTCAAAATTAGGAAGTTGGAAAGGTAAACCTTGCAAAGTAATTAAAAATTGAAAGCGAGATATTTACAGAAACAATCGTTTGATTACAAAGGACTGCATTTTGACTAGACAGAAACTTGAACTGAAACTGGGATAGAATTTATGTACCAAAATTTCGCACGAAGCTTTAACAAGAAATCTAGAGAAATTCCTACGTAGCATTTGATTGCACAAATTTCTCGTTGCCCCGAAATCGTTGGGGCGTTGAAAATTTATCATCAAGTGAGACAAGGCGTCGTTCCCGACACAGACACTGAGCTGTGAGCTCAGCGGGTTGGCTTTGAGGATGTGGCAAAGTGTGTGCATTGTGTAAACACGCCACTCTTGCAAAGAGGGTTAGGATACACATTTTTTACAGAGGGCAAAGCAAAGGGCTTCGAGTGTCGTGGAAAGAATTTCACCCACTTCTTTCTTTTCCTTTTCTCTCGAGTCTTGATGGCATCATCACGTATTACCTTTGTGTGGTAATGTGTTAGGGTTTTCTAATCGGAGGGAAAATTGTCTTATCATAGAGTAGATAGAGGAAAGTAAGAGATTATTCGCTTGGGACAATGCGCTATTCACGTCGATGACAAGACGCTCTGGCGCTGGCATTCATAAAGGAGTCTGAGAGACAGGAGAGAAAAATTGCATTGCTTCTGCTCGGCAGTGTGTGAATTGAGTTTGATCAAGTTCAGATCGCACCTAATCCGAGACACTCTCGTTTCTTACTTACAACATCACATCACAAATATCACAATCATCCACATTCAGATTAGATTTCGTTCCACACGTACCTACAAATGTAGAAATGTACGTGCCAGAGTAAATAGCGATGTGATGTATGAGAGCATTGCTGAATTTTGGTTTATGCAAAAAAAAAATATTTCTATTCCCTTGCTGACTGACTGGCTGATAAGAGGAGGGAATGAATAGGTAAGTCGGTAAGTGTATATCTTGAAGACACAGGAGAGAGCATCTCGGCAGTTTGGTGCGAGCAGCAAGAAGCAAAAGCTTGGAGAGTTTGTCTGGCAGTGTGCGAGCAAGCTTGCTAAAAGCAGATAATGTGGACTGATCTAGCAAATCACCTTTCACCATTCATACTTTGACTGAGTTTTCGTTCTCGCTGGCTCGCTCAAACACATGAAGTAAGAAGAGAGGAGCTTGGCTGAGAGAGTGAGAGAAGCGGCAACGGGAAGAGGAGCCGTTTAGATTCGCTAGTTTAGTAGTATTAGGAGAGAGGAGCAGGAGAGAAGAGGCAAAATCGAGAACGGTCCACGAGAAACAACTTGACGAAAAAGCGTGTGGCTCCGCTTTGTGAAACGGTTGTCGGTGTCTCGGCTCGCTCAGTCAGAGTGATGTGGTGTGCGCCACTATGACACTTGTAACTTAGTGCTCCAAGCGCTCCATCCACCACCAACCAACACAGGCTTCAAGCTCACTCTTTTCAAAGTCATTCATTTCATTTCATTACATAATATTGACACAAAACCTTGCTACCTACGTAAATCATTCAAATTTTTCTCCTTTCTCTCAACTACATTTTATTTCACTCACTCATCGCCGAGTGTGTGAAATCAATTTTCTGCTCGTACATTTTGTGACTGTCGTTTATTTAATACTCACCGCAAGTTTCAACGTTACAAGGGCAAGTCTTTGTCATCATTCGCATTGTCAAGTTAATTAAGATTATTTATTTGTAACTATTATCTACTTTTAATTCAAGTACAAAACGGATAATCAATCGATCAGTCTCAGCTGTAAGCAATCAGAATTCTTTCCGTTCACTTGTTCTATAATTACCTCGTAGAAAGACAATTTCGTTCGTGAAGGAAACAAAATCCTTGATAGAAAAAGATTGTCAATCCTAAATATAGTGAAACAAGACTAAATTTATTCTGGAAACAATTAAGGGTATCAAGTGTCATGAAAGATTGAATGAACTTAATGAAACATGGCATTGCCGTGTAACTTGACTCGAGTGAAAAAAAATTGAGAAAGGGAAAACGGGAAAAAAGTGAGTACAACCTGTTGAGCTTTTTTTAGTATTGCCCTTGCTTCACCGGGAGTCCTTACCGGGGAAAGCGTTCTCCCTTCAACAATTCTCTGCACTGCATGGAGAAAAACGTTTGTGCGGAAGTGAACTTTAGACGAACTTGGTACATTACTGTGTCGTGTCTTGTTAATGAGCTTACTCGGTTCACTCAATTCTACTCAACTCAATTCTACTCAATGAAAAGGAAACTTGCACAATCTAACTCTAAATAAACAAGTCTCAAAATAAGAGATGTATTTTATCGAAAAAAATTGGAGCATTTTCTATTTTCATTACCAACCCAATGTACAACGGCCACATATCAAGCTTTTGTGCTATTTTTCATAGAGACGGTCTAGCAGAAGCTGAGGCAGAACTAAACGGTGCTACCTAAATATTGTTGGAGGAGTTGATTCATAAAAAGGAAAAGCTCCACTCCGCCACCACCAACTGTTACGAAAATAGACCGGGAATTGACATGTAACGCCTGATACATATTTTATTTCTCCGCTCGTTCGTTCTGAGAGAGAGCATTTGGCGAGCTGGAAAAAATGTACAAAACAAATTCTCATTCACTTGACTAGGTTGAAACACATGACTGGGACGTAATTACTTACACTATATTTTAAGGCCACTCCGGTGATGTGAATGTCAGTGAAGTATTTTAAGTCGCTATTAGGTTTTCGCATGCATGAAGCTACTGACTGCATTGACCCTTGAGCATGACTTCTATTAACATTTTAAATAAATGTCTCCAGTTTAAAAATACATAAGAACTCTTAACCTTTAGGAGTGAACTCAATTTCGGAATAGGTGAACTTGACAGACTGAAAGGAATTACGGATTTTAATAATAAGTTTCCATTTTCTCACTTATTTTTGGCCTTTCCACTTTTGCTGCAGGTGTGCGTGAAAATCAGGGTCAATAGAACGTGATTAGCACATGGAAAGGGGCTCCGGCCGGAAGTCTTTTCGTAGTCAGTGGAAGAAAATGTGAAAGGAGAACTTTTTCGCTCAGTAAGCAAATTTATTTTTATGGACCTGAAAATCATGTGAAGTGAACAAACTGTGAAAATTGAGTCGTGAAAGATGAAAGCACGTGAACATTAAAGTGACTGCTTATAAAAATAGCGAAATTGTGTCCCTTATCGGTATTTTTAACCCCGCTGAAAAAAGAGGTGGGAGTGAAATGTCAGGAACAAAGTGCACGCTCCAATCATATTGACTGATGGTGACAGACGCTGAATGGAAGTAGATGAGACGAAGTGAAGAAAACGCTAGACATCCGCCGAGATCAAAAAGTTGCTCAAGAAAGCAGCGCGACCGACTGGGCTGAAATGATTTACTTACGATAATTGCCCGTTTTCCATTTCTCTTCACCGCAACCTTTCCTTCTCTCTGGATCTTGTTAAAAGTGCAGAAAAACGAATCATTACAAAAGAATGGTGAAATGTTTGAGATTGACATAACGACATGTAAGTGGCTCTTTCTATTATTACACTTTTACTTCTCCCCTTTCAGTCCCTATTTTTATATCGCAACAGGTTCAAATTTACTCCTATAATCATTCATGGTTAAGCATTCTATGGAAATAGATGACATTTCGGGAACCGTACAATGGGAAAGAGAGAGAGAGAAAAATCTCCTTTCCATTCATCCATTCTCCCAAAAATATCTCGCCTCTTCCAATGTACATGCATATTATTGCTCAGAGCGCTTTCTTTTCTGACTTCTATTCCTGCGTTTCGTTTCATTGCGTATTGGAATTGCCTTTTTAGCCGGCTTATGGGATGATGAGGTGTCGTGCTGAACCACTATTACAACAATATCACATGTTATCTCGCTCACTTTGCATTCATTTCTCTTCATCTCTGCACTGCACACAGAGAGGCACGTTGAAAGAGACCAGGTATTGAATTGAGCATACCTTTCTAGTCATCACCATCAATTGCGAGAAACAACCACCTTACTAGCAACAAGAACCACAGCATCTAACCACACCAGCTAAAGAGCATCTCTTTTTTCATTCTTCACCATCACATCACCATCATCATCATCCAGCCAGAATCAGCTAAAAAGGTAAAAAGTATATTGATGTGTGGGTGGCTGGCTGGTTTCTATAAGGCTTGCTCTTCCCAACTCATCTCAACTCAACCTTTCCTCTGCCATTGCCATTTTGCCTGAGCTCTCGCCTATTTGCTACCAGTACCAGTCCCATTCTTCTCTTCAAATTCTCATCTCATTCTCAACACTGAACAAAGACTCCACTTTTTTCCTGCTTCTTCTAATCTAACTACGCATGATATGGAAAATTGCATTATGCTGGGCTAAGGATAATCTAATACCTGTATTATGAGACGAGACGACGATATTTGTATTTTTATACGATCCACCAATTTGTGTGCATTAAAACGACTCTGCCTTTTTACCTATTTGAGTGTGTGATCTTGGCTGGTCCGGGTTGAGATTTGAGATGAGAAAATAAAATATATTTAGTAGTTCACTCTTGATTCTCTGGTTCAAGTTCACCACACTCGATCCACTCCACTCAGAGTCGGAGGCAAGGCAATGTCATGCATACAACAGGTACATCGTAGTATTATGCTGTGCAACAAAATCGAAAGGGAAGCCGGCTGCAACACTCCTCTTACAATTTTTTCCTTCCTGGTTTATTATTATTATTATTACGATAAATCCTTGTAGGGCTCTGTGCTTTGTGTCTTGTGGTATTGTCGAGACCTGAGACTCATTCTTGGAGAAGAGTGGCGAGTTTGTGAAGATGACCAAACTGGATTAAACTAACTGCAGGCTAGGTTTCCATTAAAGTGTGCAAACTTCTCCAACCATTTTCATTCTTCCCCTGCAATTAAATGAGACATCCGTTTCAATAAACTGCGGATCGTATTCAATTTCAATTTTAAAAGACCCTTTCAAATTAGAAAACAATGCAATAAAAGTAGATAATCTTGCTAAGTACGTAGTTGAGTTTGAGTTGAGATGCCAGATTCCAGTAAGCCACAACCACCTTGCAGCATTTCATTAACAAATTAACAACCACTTTACTCTAATTGTCTCATCATCGACTTGTCTGAAAAGTCGTTGCTACTTTATTGAGTACATGGTGTAAAATCAAAGCCGAGCCAATTCCAGAAATTGGTTTGATTCGAACAAGAGAAACGGTTTTAATTGCTTTAATTTATGCGATCGAGCCATGAAAAAAAGTGCTGCAAGGCAATAAATCTCAACTTCAAATTTGGAGTCGTGCTCAACGTACTTTGGTATGCAGGGCTTTGAGCTGACTGGATAAATCTGCGTATGAAGCGATTTCCTTGTCAGATTGAAGTTTTCTCTTGACCGGTCTCGTTAGTCGATTTTTTCTTTTGCTTATGGAGAATACGAGACTGGAGCAAGGAAGCTGTGATGTGATGTGATGATGTTGAATGTCGGCAGGGTTAAGGATTTGATAGCACACTGCAGTCTTTTGAATAAATTATCAATATTATCATATTCGCTCAAAGTGGATATTTAGATGTGTGTAAGTAGTTGTTGCCTGACTGGTGCAACGAGAGAAACGAGTGGAGTGCGAGTGAGTGTCTGAGTGAATGTGAAGGAAGGAAACTGCCACCCACGCAACATTTTTCTTCTTTCGCGAGCTTTGGATGGAGGCAGATAGGAGAAAGATGCCTATTCCTTTCTTTCATGCGCTCCTGCTCATACTCACTGAGGAACTCCAAATTTTTTGAATGGATGTGTGTACGGACGTGTGTGCGTGTAAAAGTATGTGGCGTGGCAGAGGAAAAGTGAGGACAGAAGAGCGAGTCGACTGCTCTTTACTTGGTCTGTGTGTGTGAACTGTGAAGTGAATGTTTAGTTTGGGGAACACAATTTACAATAATATGGCATTTCTCAAAAGCTGAATGAACAAGGAGCGAAGAAGAATGCATGAATGAATGAATGAATGAATGAGCAGATTCAAAAATAGCAGCCGAGATGAGAGGAATCTCTCCATAGTTTTCCATGCATTAAAGAATGAATTGATTTGTTGTGTTGTGTTCCTCCTCTCGAACGGAACAACCAACAGAGCATTGATCATTTTGCAATTTTTCCTCTCTTCCACCTACTTACTATCCCGTGAATGCAAATTTTTAATGAACCTCATCTTTCGCAAACTTTTCCCCGCGAAACAGGTAGTTGTTTGTGGAAAGATTTTTTTTTGTAAATTGCGAGGGTTATCTTTTGATCAATTCCCATCATTTGTATTGGAGCATTTTCTCGATTTTCACGTTTCCTCTTACCATTTGCCAATTATGTAAATTTAAAGTTCTATATATTTGTATTTGGTTTACAATGCAAATATTTATTATTTGCCTTTATTTTTATTTGAGACGTAATTCTATATAAAAATGAGGGGGCTCTTCCCCAAAAGGAGGAAAGGTGCACAGCTGTGTGCAATTGCAGTTTCCAATTTGACATGGTACACATTAAAAACCACACTCACTTTTCGCTTTTCACCCTTTTTGACCTTTCATCAGGTTAACAAAGACGACCTGCTGATCTGTACAAAATTTCAAAGTCACGAAGCACAGAATTCTACTCGTTTTCAATCCCATTTCACACTTGGAATGACATCCTCATTTATTTTTGTTTCTATCTATTCCCAGGCTGCTTTATCTATGTATTTATTTATTTGCAAACACTCTGCTCCATGTTTGACGATGCATTAAAGAAAGAAAAAAACCATTGAAAATGCTCAAAGCCTTCCATTCATTCACTCATTCATTCATTCATAGGAATCCATAACTCGACAAATTCCAGCTCAATTCAGCCTTATTTTAGAATCCAATATTATCTCATTTCGGGTTCGCGATTAATTTTGTTGCAACCAGTTGAATAATTTATCGTATTTGTGTCGTAATCCATTTTTGATTTCATCGATTTCCTCCACTCACATCGATCTCTTTTTTCCCATTTTCTATCTCAACCTCCTTTCTTTGGGTCAGAAGAGGACTCGGATAAAAATTGGTACATTTGCAGAGTATCATTGAATTGCAAAAGATTGAGGCATTTATTTCTATAAGCTGCTCATTGTGTCTAATTCTAAGTTCATTCTGAAAGGAATAAAAAAGTGGATTTATAAATAGGAGAAAGAATGGAAAAGGCAATAAACTTGACTCTTCCACTTTTTCCACTCAGTGTGACTCCGAGTTTACCTTACTGTTTGTACGCACAGAAATAAGCATGAAATCCACGAAGGAAAAAATGTCAGCTTGACTTCTCATCCTTTCATTTGTTCTTTCTTTGTTGTATTTTCAGTCTCCATTCACTCACGGATGGCAACATGTCTGTCACCACAGGTTCTAAGAGGCCTTAACAAAAGGTAAGTCAAACTTCTTTCTCTTCAATTCCAGGTGAACACTAATCGTAAGCTCGTATTATTATGAGCATCAACCACTCTGCGCACCATACTTACATAATATTATGCCATTTAAGAAGTTTCGCCTTAAGCTACGACTCCTTTATAATGTAATACGTTACGTATCTCTCTCTCTTCATAAAGTTTCTTTTTGTTTCTGCCTGTCATTGTCTCTTTATGAAAAACAAGAAAAAAACGAGCGAAGCATGTCAAAAGGAAAAGGGCAATAAGTTTTATGTATGTGCGTTTACAGACAAAAGTAGTGTCATCTTGCTCTGAACTAACTAGATAAATAAATAAATAAATAAGCATTTTTGGGAAAATATGAGGTAAATTGATTCTAGATAATTTATTACGCCTAGTTAGCTCAACTTTGTTGTTGTATTGTGTGTGCTTTACTTGTTTCTGCTTGACGGAAGTCCTGGAATTTGCCAGGTTGTCGGTTGTCGACTAGTTTGATAATGTCACGTCATCGTCGTCTTCCTGTCCGATTGTGGGTTGAATGATGATGGCATCAATAAGCTGAGCTAATTGTGGGCTAAGAGAGGAAAACAACAGGAAAATTAATGGACGTGATATTTTTATTTTTCCGCATTAAAATAAGTGGGTTTCCACAAAAACACAAAGGGAAAAGGATGCTCGACGAGATTAAGATTTATGGCTTTTCCCCATCTGACAGCGAATTATAATTTCTACCTTCCGCAAAAAAAACTGGAGGAGTCTTTTGTTGTCATCAATGTCTGTCCACTAAAGCCATTTCAAGTGGACATCTACGTATTTAGCTTATGTCTATGACGAAGAGCCTAAGGAGGACTTGACACACTCAGCTCAAGTCTCGTTGGAAAACTGGGCAAAGGCAAAGGAGTCATTTCTTTCTTGTTCAACTTTCTGCTTCTCCCCAGTAAAAATAAAAGGTCCCATTCTATTACGACTGTGAGTAGTTATTTGTTGTTATTATTATCCCAGAGAGTGTGACGTCGAAACTGTATGAGTGAGCAGTCACAGCCACACAGGGCAGAAACCTTTAAGCTGTAAGAAAGAAAAATAGTTCACGTTCCACAATCCAGCTATCTAGGCAAAGGCCCACCTGTTCACGTCATTTATGCAGATGACTCAATTCCCATTTTTCTCTCTCATTTCACCTTGTCAGTCTGTGTTTTGTGTAACGGTAAGTAAAACAAAGCAGAATGGTCTCATGAGAGTGAGTTTTTGCTTTCTATTTTCCTCCTCCTTTCTTTTCCTACACGTAGGAAAATCCCAGTAAGTAAATAAGTAAGTAAGAATGTTGCTACTAGTGTCAAGGTATGGACGGATGTTTTTCTTCCAGATTGGATATTCTTTTCAAGGGCGTTATTTTATAAATACTTGCTAATAGGCCAGCCTACACAATGTCCATTATTTTTAACTTCCTTACACGCGTCATCTGTCTGCTTCGATATATGAATCTGTCTGCTCCTCGTCTTTCTCCTTTATCCCTAAGTCCACTCGTATAGAGTATCATTCAGTTCGGGAAAGCTGCTTCGCCAGAAAACCAACTCAACCCAGGCTCAACTCAATCCCACTTTCTCTCGTTCTCCCTTCTTCTGCTCACTCTGATTACATACTTGATACCATGAGAATGAAAATTTTAAAATCAAGGTGCGGGTGGCTGGGGGAGGTGGACACGAGTGTGTATAATGTCATTGATAATTAGTGAAGTGAACGATTGCATTTCAAAGGTTTGTCACTCTCACTCAACAAGTGTAACGAGGTGAGAGATCGTGCAGCTCATCACCCGACGTTGTTATAATTTATAAAAATGGCTGTTTTTACGCTCCCGTTACCTTGACGGCTATTAATAAATACTGGAAAATACTTGGAGCGTGGTAATGGTAATGATGATCAATAGTTGATTATGATTAGGTATGTGCTTCATTCATTAATTGCGCTGTCTGTTGGCTGCCTGTTGCTCGGAATCCGGATTCGGTGAAGGTGTGCCCTTGACTTTGAGAGGAGAAAAGTGCTGAGTTGAGATGAGTTCCAGTGGGAACTCGACGCTGTCTCTGGCTGCAAGCATTCTCAACAAACTTCCACTAATTTTTGAGCACACAATGTAACTCAGCCTTTCTCCATCGGATTGTGACAAAGTGGTTGCTCTAACATGCCACTTGTTTGAATGGCGCAAAAGTATTCGAGTGTATCGAGTTATTGGAGCCCGCTGGAGTCATTGACATAACAGGGGAAATATTAATGGGAAACAATACAATCCCTCGAAAAATGTAGGCAGTAATAAATATTTGTAGAAGACATTAGAGCCTTTAATGTATGGCGGAAAGAAATGTGTTGAGTGCCCTAGTCTGGCTCTGGCGTTGACGAAATGTCTATGCTGACTTTAGTGTAGGCGGTTGTTAGAACAGAAATTCCTTATAAACGTAGCGTACGTATCTAGTACTCAAAAAACCGTATTAGAATAAGCAAGAAAAAAGTTTACTTACTTGACTTACTCGTGATGTATCTAAATCGTAAGTTGTGCTGGGCTCTGGGCTGAGTGCGTTGCGTGTACCTGCGTTGAGCGTAGCAGCGTCGTCGTGGCTTCTTGCGAAATACTCTTTGTTTGTGTGGGCGTCCAGCTCCATATGACAGTGGAGCGAGATGGAAGATGAGATTAAAAAAGCATTAAAACACAAATAAGTGCAGTTGCACTGTACGATAAAACCTGTTAGATTTCATTTCGTCATTTTTATTATTATTAGGGAAAAAATTTACTCCAAGACAACACTCACTGAGTTTTATTTATTGAACCTTTTTTCTCGAGTCGATCGCATCAATCAGTTACTGATCTGCACGATAAAATTAAATACCCACCATTCCCTAATCAAAATTATTTATCAATATTTTTTTCTCTTATTCATGTGCCTCACTCATCCTTTTCCACTAAAATCCTCCTTATAAAGTAAAAGCTACTTTGTGCGTTCAAGATATTTGCACGATTTGTTTCCACAACATTAAGTAAAAATGTTCCCAAAGTAAGTAGCTTCATTTTCATGACCACCGGTTAATGGAGACGTCACGTGCAAATACTTTACTTGCCTTGTTTATTTAATTGTTTAAAAGCCCCACTAACTGAAGCTTCCAATCTGCCACTGACTTTGATTTAAAATCTATTTCTATTTACTAATGCCAGTAGGCGCAGGTTACATGGTTCATCCGATCCTATGAGGATTGGTCTCTGCGCACGTAACACACGTATCTCTTCATTATTATCTCCATGCTTATCGTCACAGAGTTTCTCCAAGTTCATAAACCTGTCCCTCCCATTCGTCACGTCTGTCAGTCACTACTCCCTCTTTGATTGACAATCCCGAAAATAGCTGCTGCTCAAGTGACGCAGTTTACTTGTTTCCTGTTTATCTCTGCCTCGGAAGTGAGGCGAGAGGAGAGATTATTCATTTGGAAAATGTTGCGTGGACGTGGAATCCCACTAAATTAATTAACCAAGTGCTCTGTAGCCGATGCCATTTTACGCGCTCTTAATAGTACTTAGTCGAAATCGCAAACAAATTCATACAGGATGAACTTAAATGTATCTACTATTTATGTACCTACTAAATCTGCATAATATGCCTAAATAAATGCAATGATGTGGGCTTTTCCAAGATGATAATAATATTTGGTCGTAATCGTATTATTGTATCGAGCATAAATTTAATTTGGTGCATTTGTGATAAGCCATACGATTCTAAACGTCACGCGAAGGCAAGGCAAGGCAGAATAAGATAGAGGTATAAAAAAATGATAATAAATGTGAGGGCGGTGGTGGTAGGTAGATGACACGGTCGGAGCAACCGCACCAGTGCTTTGAGAATATCGACGGGCAAGACACAAAGCATTGCGATCATGTAGCCGAAAACAGTTAACTCACTTCATTCATGCACAATCATTAATATCATTTCATTCCTCAATTTATTATCAAATGAGGCAAGGAGAAAAAAATACTCCTCATTCATATCTTCGAGAAACAAATGAAGTCTCTTAAGAAGTGTCTGACTCAGGCTTGGAGTCACGGCAAAAAAATACCTGAAGATGAAGATGGTGAAGAAAAAGAGCAAAGAGGAGAGAGACAGGGTAAAAAGTTATTGTTATGAATAATAATAGACATGATAACGACTACCACTTAAATACATTATAAAAATGAACATGATCGACACAAGTTTAAATACGATGCTGGTCTGGTGTGCACAACACGTTTATAAAATGAAGCATAAAACTGGACTGTCTTCTTATGACTATATTACGATAATGTTGATGCTGGCGCGATAAAGACTGCGTAGGCGGCAATTATGTGCATTGTTCACCTACTGAAGTATTTTTTTTGTTCTTTCAAATTTCAAAGTACGTCCAACTTTGTGTGCATACCTACTTGTCCGTGTTTTTCGTTTGTCTCCACACACACAGGCAAATAAAAAAAATGTGAGCGAAGTCAGCGTCAGCCAGCGTTCTCGTCATCGTCCTTCTCAATCTTTGTGTTTTAGTTTATTGTAAAAAGCTTTTTTATTGATTTTCGAACATAAATGTCAACCTTGCCAAACACATGCTTGCTACAGAAATGTCAATAGAGAAAAATTTGCTTACTTACTTTAGATTTATGGGAGAATGTACAGCATTTTTTTTATTTTGTATCAAGTAGCAATATTTGACTTGAATATTTATGTATTTGTTTTCTCTCGTATATTTTTCTGACTTTCTTAAAACGACATTTAAAAGGATGTTATCTGCGCCTCATCTGCTTCCATTTCTATGATAAGCATATAAAATGGAAAAAGTTGTGGGGGACAGTGCGATAAAATTGCCAAGTATAAAAAATGCTGCTGCTGCTCGATGACGATAAATAATAGGAATCAGACTGCGAAGATCTCAACTCGACTAAAATGTATTCATGGTGCTCATTCAGAGTGGAAAAGGCGAAGCCCTGATTACTTGTTTTTCTTCACTTGAAAATTTCTTCAAAAAGTCCATAATGTTGCAAACAAAGGATATTTGTGAGGAAGGAAAGACACTCTCAGTGTCAAGTTCCATTACAATAAACTTTCTGTTACAAACCTTTGCTCTAACGAACTCTGTCTTGCATGAAAAAGAGGAAAATTACACAAAAAAGTATAGAGTTTAGAAAGACGAAAATTCCTTTTGGGAGAGAATATCTCGATTGGTGTGGTGTAGATCTGCTGCAACAATGAGTTTCACATTTTATTTTATTTCCTAATGTTGATACATACTTTCGTACATAATAGGAAAGTTATGTTGTGTTGTTGTCGTCATGTTCACGATGACGATGATCATCATGACTGTGTTGATGTGGATGCAGATGATTAAGATGATGATAATGCTTTGTTTGTGTCGAGTGTTTAGGGCTCCAGCTGAAACTAATAAAGGAGAGGGAGAAAGAGGAAAGAAAAGTGAGGGTGGTGTTAGTAGGTTCAAGTTTAAATACCACTTTCGAAACAGTTCAGAAGGAATAAGACAAGAAGAGAAAATCAAATGCTTCGTTTTTTTTCTCCGACTTTTTTCACAACGCTAATGGTTGTTCAAGCAGACAGTTTGTTTTTCAGTAGAAAAATAACAGAGTTTGAAAGGAATGATGGTTCATCTATCCGGATAATCTGAAATCTATATACATACTATCTTGAGCATCAGAGTCATCATGAAACCATCATCTGAAAAACCGCCGTTAACGATAACGCACATCTACAGCTTCCACCTCTGACATCTGAAGCAGCAGGAGCAAAACGTGGACTCAAGTCAACGTTTTTGCATCTAAACCTAACATTCTCCAATAATAGTTTTTTTGGAACAAAAACTTGTGTTTACCATGTGTCTATAGATAAGTTACGTTTGCATGCTAACAGCGATGATTATTATGACTCGTATTATCTCTATACTTTGTATTAGTTTGTATTTAATGTTGGAGATGAGACTATAAAAATATTTTTTGCATGCTGTATTATGCACGCTCGGCTCACTCCTCTTTCGAGTCAGTCACTCTTCCATATTACTCCACAACAACATTCGCACACTACTAAACTCAATCTGTGCGATTGCCACTTCTCGGAGAAAAGACTGAAAGAACTGAAAGAATGTAGTAGTAGTATGAAGAAGACGTAACTAAACCAAGTTACTGAGTGAGTAAAGGAGAAAAGAAGCGTGTTTCTGAAGATCTCTACTAGAAAAAGAAAACTTTTCTTCTTCTTCTTCTTGAAGAGTTTTATAAAAATCCACGTGCTTCAATTCACCGGCTTATAAATAGATAGCGACTAATTTTAGAGCCAAAAAATAGCAACCATATTGGGTGGGCGAAAAATTCCTAAAAATATCCCATGATGATTCGCAAAACTATTTCTGGAAAGGCGCCTTCTCTCCGTCTTCTCTCCTTACACTCAAACATAGGTACATACATAGTACGTAAAGACATTAGTCTACAACCAGAGATTCGTCATCATTGTGCCTTCCTTCAAAACTATTATCATTCTCGTGAGCATCAACATAATAAAAATCGCTCAGCTATAGTCAAAGTCTAAATCTTACAATAATTATCCAACTGACATAACACAACTATTTCCGTTCCCCTATATTTTCTAGATGCATTCAACGCAATAGAGGTTCATTTCATATCATAGAGATTCGCTGTTTGAACATTGTAGCAAAAAATAAACACGATGCTTCCAATATGAATCAGTATAGAGATCAGGAACGTTCACGCATTGATACTCCAAGATACTCCGAATGTCATTTTCTTTTTCCAACGTAAATCTGCAAACATTGTATGTGTTTATGGGAAATGGTAAAAGTTAAGAGGAGGGTTCTGCCTTGAAGTGATTAGTTCGTTTAAAGCTATACTTTGCTTTACTTCCACTGCTCACCAGTTTCACACACGATTTTTCTCTTGATGTCTCTTCTCTCGCTCTGTCATCCTCTCGATGCTCATCGTGTGTATCTATCTCATAGTAAATGGGTTAAATGTCGGTAGGGAAGAGCGGAAGGAAACTAAACCATAATCATCATTTCGCTTGTGTTTCATTTCAGGATGCCTTCATCTGCAAATATTTAGTTGGTCATCATTTACATAATACGTTCCTGACTTCCCTCGTGTTTCCACTTTATCGCCGTACTCACTCATATCAAAACAATTTTGCATCCAGCCAGCCAGCCTCTTAATTTTTGTTACATTTTACAAGCCACGAGTAATGGTGAGAAATGAAGCAGAGGCGCTACTTTCACTACCGATAAATGTCACTAAAATCATTCCTTTTTCAAAATAAAGTTGCACCACGAGCAACTCGGTTTTTTTCTTTCTTCGAAAACAAAATGTGTAAACTGTAGCTATCCACACTTTTTTCTTCCTCCTTTTTCTTCAAAATGTTTCTCGTGCTCACGTCGTCGTCCGCTGTAACGGTAACGTATCTGTTTCACATCTTCACTGCTCACACTGAGACTGAGAAAAAAAATTGGTACATTTCTCGAGGTGCGATTCTTCCCTTTCCACTATCATTTTTTTTCTACCTCAGTCTAGTTTTGCTTGTGTTGTGTAAATACCTTCTCGAGCAAACTTTTCATGACGATATTTATAAGGAAAACACTGAAATCATGTGTGCGTGTGTATACTACTACTAGCGCGATAGATTAGATTGGCTAAGTTCAAATGGACTATAATTATAGAAATGTTTCTCTCCGTATGGCATCTTAATGCTGTCTCTTTATGCGTCAACATAATAGTCATAGTCATAGCAATAAGAGAGAAAAAAAGAGAAAAAAGTTGAAATGTATACAAATGTAAATGCGTTTCCAACAAAGTTTACTCATCAATACTTTTGGCTCACTTTTGTCAGTCACCGTGGCATTTTACGTCTTTTCACCATCCTCATCAACATCATCACTATACTATCGCCAACATGAGCATCATCATGGTCGTGTCGTCGTGTTGATAATAATAATGATGATTGTACATTTTGCAATTATTTATCTTCGCACCATAAAAGAACTTTTTTGTTGTGCTCTGCCGTAATCATAATCTCGCTGCTATAAAAGAACGGAACGAGGATCTGGCTCGTTGTGCCGTGTTTGTTGACTTTCATGGAATAATTTAAATCACTCAGCCTTTCACTTGTTCCGTTTTTGAAATAATTAGCACCGTCTATTTTGTCCAATGACTTAAAATATGTACCCACATTTACACGGGCTATACATTATACATATTTTACAAGATGATGACGAGTTGTTGTGGCGGCACGCAAATCCACCAAAATGTTTACTTGACAAAATTCCTTCACAAAACATTCTGGCAATTCTCTCGGTCTTTATAATGTAATCTTGTGAGTACCATCTTTGAATGTGAACTCATCAACAGATATTTTATCTGCATCACCTACCTACATGCTTCAGCATCATGATGCACGTGTTTATAAATAATCCCGTGAAAATAACTTTTTTTTTGTCTATTTTCCTTGTTTTGACCGCTTTCACCCGGTTTCTTTCCTTTAATCCTTCCTATCGTGGGAAATGGCGAGTATGAAGATAAAATAATTGAATTCGCTCCATTTTCTATTATTTACGTCGATTTGAAAAATGTGTGCATTAAGTTGAATGTTGCTATAGCCAAAGGCTACTCCAAGCAGTGAATACTAGAGAAAAAAACTTTGGAAAGTTTTTGTCTGCCAACCTTGGGAAACAAGTTGTTTGGTCTTGCCTCATACTCCCATTTCAGACAGAGATACCCTCTACAAAGATGTACATTATAGATTCCACTATTAACACTATTCCATTGGAATGGTCAGAAATGACCACAATCATCAAAGGTCTGAGGTGAAGCTTATTTGAATAAAAAAATACCGACATACCTGTCCAGTGAAGGTTTCACCTATTGTGTCTCACTGTCTACTTTGCGGTTGTGCGAGCAGAATTTTAAAGCGCCCTTTACCCAATTTATTTTGAGGGAATGAATGAATGAAACCAGCAGACAAAATATGCCATAAATTCCGGATTCCGTCTGATCAACACTTTTTTTGCGCAACAATTTCGTTTCCGTGAATATGTAATCGTTGATTTCTCCAGGCACCGGAACTTGATACTTACTTTTTGGGAAAAGCAGAAAGGTTGTTTTTCTCTAGTCCTTTCTTATCTGAAAAATAACTTTGTCAGGGCCTTTGAGCAAATTTAATTTCCCACTAATAAGCATAAAAATGTGAAGTGTAAAAAGGTAGACGGTCCAATACACTTTCAATAGAAACGAGACCCGAGTTGAAAGGAAATCCTTCATTTTTATTTAAATGGTTCTACTTCAAATAAAATTACTACGCAAATTCACACTTTCTTTTTTGATAGTGAATTCCAACGGAAAGACATTTTTAAAAAAAACTTCGTGAAAAGGGTTACGTAAATAATGCGAATTTGTCTGTTCTGCACAAACACTCAATTTTGGCTATTGATTTCGCAAAAGTGTCACAAACCTGGAACCTGGAACATTTCCATTCAAGCACACTGTCTCTATGGATTACATCTGTATTTGTGGGTCACTTGATTTTCCTATGAAATAGTATCCCTAATAAGACAATGCGGTAAACTAATTCTTGTCATTTCCACTTGTAAATTTTATTTGGTGTCATTTCATCCGACTTGTGGCTTGCCATGTGTTTGTCCGCCCACATGAAGACGCTTTATGTAAGGGCTTTAAACAAACCAAGTTTTTTGGTAAAACAACCGCAGGTGAAATTTACCGGGGGTTTCTGCAGATTCCTTAATTGTGCCAAAGAAAGTGTAATTTTGGAATGCAATTCACAATATGGTTAACACCAATGACACCCACCTGACTGTCGTGTCCACCGCATGGAAACACGTGAAAATGCAATGGATATGGAAAGACGAGACGCGACATAGATAATTTTGAGTTAATGATGTCAGTTTGGAGTTTTGCCTTGCTAAACATTGCCCTCCGGTCCAGTGCGTGTCCGCATGGAGAATTCATCCATCCAACGCAGTTTCGACATGACGAGTGAAATCAATCCGAAAAATGGGAACTATGCACGTTGTCATAGGTTGTTTCAGTACTCTGGAAAGGTGATTCAGGTGGGATTGTGCTAGTGTTATTGTTATTATTATTATTATTACACTCAATGGCTTCATGGACATCGCCATCATTATTTGCAATGACATCCGCCATCAATTTTAACAACTCGGTCAGTCATTGCAAAGTCTGTGTGTTACCCCAACCTCTGGCTATTCCTGATCTTGTTTTAACACGAAATATGATATATAATTCCGGGCGTCCAAATTCCGTTTCTCTGAATGTAGAGAACATATAATTACGGTGAGGCACCCGAACTTATTCGCCTTTTATTATTTCATTATTTGCGTTTTAAATATTATGTACATGATTAAAAATAAATATGTAATCGAAATGGCATTCTAAACTTACATAGATCTGACACCTAATGACTTTGACATTTGCTGTCCAATCTTTGACAAAATAACATTCTGCCATTCTCGTGAATTTGATTGCACAAGGCAGAGCAGAGTTGTGGAGGGAGTAAGTAATCACTTAAGAAGTCGACGAAGAAGAGTCTTAGTCATTTTTCTTCTCCTCTGGGCACATCTTCTTTCCCATATTTCATAAGATGACATGGGTCATAGAGAGCAAGAGTGAAACTTCACATGCTACCAATTTGTGTGATACCGTTGGTATTCGAAAAGTCTGATAAGCTTCATAATCATGATTCAAGCGATCTCGTTCTTTGGCAAAATCTTTGATGTTTCACCCAACCCAACTGATCACTCACCTCAATCACTACTGTTTTAGTTTATAGCAAGCAAGCTGAAGTTCATCGAGTCTCGGATTGGCATTGATATGCCGATGGTGTGTTATGCTTTGTTACGTATGTACATGTTTCAATAGTCGTCACTCAACACAAACAGACGTAACAGCAACAAGACCGCTAGTGAAACGTCACGTCTCAAACTATTTCCATCATGATGGAAATATTTTAATTAGAAAACAGTCTGAAAGGGAAAATGCAACAAAGAGGAACAGTGTTATTACCACCTATCATAATAAAGTTAGTTGATGCCATTGGAATTAAATAATCCACCGAGTCTCCCCTAGGGATCTCATAACTAACCTTACGATGAGCTTATGTCAGGGCATATGGGAAAATTATGTGTTGCCCATGAAAAGAAAATGTGCGAGGAGTCATCTAACAGGTATACGTATGTATTTATGTAATAAATCGGATTCATGGAGATTTCATGTCGTAATCGTACTATGTACATACATTGTATCCCCTTTTCATTGTTTTGATTTAGTGAATCAGATCTGAAAGTTTAGTAGAAGAAAAATTGACAGAAATTATCTCCGACAAGATTGGTTGCTTTGCAATTTTATTTTATTAGTAATTATTTATGCACATACGTCAACTTTTGAATATCTTCCAAGGGGAAGATTTGCAAACTCAAATAGAGAGAGAAAATAGAGCGTTTTTCTGTCTGAGTGAGTGTGAGAATGATTTGGTTTTAACATTAGCATTGCCTTTTCCCTCATTTTTAAGGTGATGCTCACAGCTATCTCTATTTTTCATGTATAATGATTAGGTATGTATTTATAGATGTGATTTGAGTTATATCATCACATCACCGCTACTTATAAATATTGGGAAAAATTAAATATTACGGAGAAAAATATGTGAATTCCGTGGAAAATGTTCCAAGACATCTTTAAAAATGAGAAGGGAGCAGAATCTAAATAAATAGACGAGCTCCAAATTTCTTGCCTACTTCTCACGTTGCCCTTTTCCTGTCTAGGCACAGCCGTTCTTTACATACATTATTATTGAAGAAATATCGACTAGACTATGTAGAGCGACTAAATGCTACTTTATAAACTCTCAGCAAGAGTTACGAAATGTCAGGTTGGAATTTCTTCCGAATAAATTAAACCTAATCGACTCACATTCTTTCCCAATTGGCTTCAATATGTAACAGAATGGCAACAACAAAGTACTTAATGGGGTTATTATTAGAGGTGGGCAAAAGTTCCCGTTGTCCCGCTTTCCCGTTCCCGTTCCGTTCCCGTTCCCGTTATTTTAACGAGAAC